>JAJIBD010004895.1:0-132980 GCA_021461705.1 Cryptotis parvus
GAGTGTGTAAAAATGAGCCCCTCTCTGACAGTCAGACTTAGTTCCTAGAGCCATGATCTTGGTGGCTGAAGGAATTCCAACACAAAAGGAAGTTCAAGCTACATAGAAACAAAACAAATACATGCAGAATGGCTCTTGAAATTAATAACCTAAATGACAATAAAGCTCTTGTAGTGAATTATTTACTGAGGACAATTATCATGTATAGCAATTTTTTTTTAAAAAATGTATCTGCCTAGCATCTAAACATAATGTCTCAATGTGAAGGCATTCCTTAAACATTCAGTGAATAGGGGTGAGCTGCATTGCTTTGTATCCTTTACCATTCTTCCATGGAGTCAGACTGCATGGAGGAAGGAAGGAGGAAGGAGGAAGGCAGGGAGGGGAGGGAGGGAGGGAGGGAGGAGGGAGGGAGGGAGGAAGGAAGGAAGGAAGGAAGGAAGGAAGGAAGGAAGGAAGGAAGGAAGGGAGGGAGGGAGGAGGAGGGAGGGAGGGAGGAGGGAGGGAGGGAGGAGGGAGGGAGGGAGGGGGAGGGAAGAAGGAAGGGAGGGAGGGAGGGAGGGGGAGGGAGGGGAGGGAGGGAGGGAGGAGAGGGAGGGAGGGAGGAGGGAGAGGGAGGGAGGGAGGGAGGGAGGGAGGAAGGAAGGAAGGAGGAAGGAAGGAAGGAAGGAAGGAAGGAAGGAAAGGAAGGAAGGAAGGAAGGAAGGAAGGAAGGAAAGGAAGGAAGGAAGGAAGGAAGGAAGGGAAGGAAGGAAGGAAGGGAAGGAAGGAAGGAAGGAAGGAAGGAAGGAAGGAAGGAAGGAAGGAAGGAAGGAGGAGTATGAGATCCGAGGAGTGACAAGGGAATTCTCTGGTTAAAGAGCAGATGGGCCAGAGAACAGCGCAGTTAAGGCACACACTGTGTACTTGGCTGAGTCCAGGAAGTATTATGAGGTTCATCTTAGAAGGCCCCAAGCACTACTGCCCATGACCCAGAGGCTCCTCATCACCACCAGGGTGGCCCAGGCATCTCTGGAACCTTTAGCCCTCACACCCAACCACTGCTTGTTAGCCAAATGTCTGGAAGGAAGTCCCAGATTCTCCTGAGGAGACCTTTTGGAAGATTCCTCTCCCCAACAGAATCAAAAATTAAAAACTAAAGCTTGGTCACACTTAATGTAATATCTGAAGGATACCAAAAAGCTAATATATTCAATTATTCTAGTCAACTGCTTATAAAGTTCTAGAAGGATTAAGACAAGGAAAATAAAATAAAAAGCAGCTAAGAAATACGTTGCTTGAATCCAGTTGGACTAGACACAGAAAGACACAATGTCTGTGTGTGTCAGGCAGTGTACTGGGCACCAAGCAAAGCATTTAACAGATAAATCCCCATCCTCAGTGATTCACAAGCAAGAACAAAGTTGAGAACAAGCACTTTGTTGAGGAACTTTCATAATCCCTTCAGCTTCCTCTCAGGCCTTGCCTCAGGCAGATCCTTGATGGATGCTTTCCTTCCCAAAGGAGAATTACTTCTCTTCACTACTCAGAATTCTTTAGAGGGGGTAGTCTGCACTAAGTCAGTTTTCAGAATCATTTATTCTTTCATAAGAATAAATTAGTCACTCAGTTTATATGGCAGGGGATTTTTAAATTATAAATTAAATAAGAACACTTAGCTAAAGCTTGCTTTGGCCAAATATTAGGTCATTTCGTTTTTTACTGGATTGATTATGAGAAACTAAATTTTCAAGTATATTTCTTGATGACACTTGGGGAATTTTTTACAACCATATTTAGGCCTGATTTAAAACAGTGTTACTCAGGCACCAGAGAGATACTAAAGTGGGAAGGGTCTTTACCATGCACAAGCTGACCTGGGTTCCATTCCCAATACCCCAAATAGTCCCCAGCACCCACCAGGATTGAGCTGAGCTGAGAGCAGAGTAAGCCTTAGCACCACTCAGTGTTGCCCTCAAACAAAACTAAACTAAACATATAAAAGAAGACAGTGATATTCAAAAGCAAAAGTTCCACTGTATTCTTTAGCCTCTATAACATATGCATCTAATACCCCTAGCTCTGAGAAGAAGAAAAAAAAATTTTCAATTATTTGTCATTGTATAACTTTGAGAAATTTACAAAATCTCTATGTGGCCACTTATTTTTAACTTACAAAATGATGAAAATCATAGAGCAATTTGAGACAGGTACTCAGGTTGCCTGGTGGGGAGCACCTTTAATTCTTGGTCCTCTTTAATACTTGGCCAGTCAGGCTGGAAATTCAGTGCAAGGGCTAGTGCTTGTGATGCTCCACAGTCCTGCACTGCCAGGGATTTCGTGAGGCCACCTTGGCAACTCAGAGAGTAGGGCAGAGGGTTTCAGGGCTTCACTAAGTGATGCATGTGGGACCAGTTGGGACCAGAGATGGTACCCAGGTTTAGTCACCAAACTATCTCATATAGAAATTTTATGCACATTAGATGAAAAAGTACAAGTACTATGCACATATCTGGTATATAGTAAGTTCTCAACTGCTATTATGCTTGTATATTATTAATAGTACTAGTAATTTTCAGATATTTCTGATAAATTACATACTTTTAAATAAAATTTAGTTTCCTTTAAGTCAGTCCTAATTTAACTGAAGAGCTCTGATAACAGTTTCCCCAAAAAGACCAGATAATTTAATCACTCTACAAATGTTTACTGAGTTTCTTAGTTGGGTGAGTAACTGGGATGTGGAAGGGAAAAGGGTTAAATTACAGGAAAAAAAAAAACAAATAAATAAAAAAATAGGTTAATGTGGTCAAACTGAAGTCCAAATCCTAAAGATGTTTAGAACAAGCCAAAGGTGTTAGGTATAAAAATAAGCGTCAAGGTAAATAGGAATATTGAGTCTTAGAAACTCACATATAGCAAGATAGTCGAAGCTTGGAGAACTTTCTTACCAGTGCTGACATCACTTAGCCTAGAACATTATGAAGAGTGCATTAGGCAGTGTTGTCAAATAATTAATTATTTGCAGTTCTCATTCTAGGTCAAAGCCAGTTTCGTGTATATAAAATAGACAAGGTTTTATGATAACAAACATTGACTTTTAGTTAATTTTTAGTTGGGAATAAATAAGAGATCAAATAAGATATCCATTTTTACTATAAAGTGTTTGTCACAATGTCTTCCATATTTTGTACCTTTCCAACGCATCTAGATTTCTGTTGTATGGTATATTATGTTCTCCCAACTGTGTCAGGGGTGAATCTAGAAGCAGTGCTCAAAAGTTACAAGGAAACTGATTAGAACCCCACCGAGATACGTTGCAGCCTGTGAAGAGTTTTTTGACTATAAATTGCAAAACTGCTCTTTACCTATTTTCCATAAATAAAAACTCTTATGAACATTTTAATGGTGGAAAAGCAAGAAACACAGCATGAACAGAACATAAAAGAAAACATATCTAGAGAATGGAAGTAAGCACCTGTTACTGATCCCAGTTTTTAAATATAATAAATAAGAAAAAATTAAATCATGAAAATATAAATTTTATACTGAAGACATTTTTATTCCTTTTAAGAAATAATCTCAGTCCAGACTATTTCCCCAGAATATTGCACTCTGTTCTTTTTCAGGAGCTATCTCAAGTTCTGGCAAAGACACCACTTGAAGAACCTGGGTTTTTCCATCGAAATTAAAGTTTAAATAAAGAACAACTCTCACTTCTCTGAATTCTCCTGAGAAATTAAATGCTTTGAAACAGCCAGGGAATTTGATGTGTCCAAGCTTGTTTCTAACAGCATCCACTGATCTAGAAAGAAGTGGCTGGTATCGCTTCTAAGTCTGACAGCTCTTCTGGAATACAGGGAATTTAGAAGTCAGGCTGGACCACAGGTCTTTTTAAGTTTTGTTCCGTTTTTAATTCCATAATTTATCACTCCTGTGGTCTGATAAATGTTCAACACATCGAAATCCTTCTTGTTAAACATTCTATTTTCCACTTTGAGAATGTCTATTTGATTAATTTATATACATTCCAATTCGCTGTTGAAATTAGTCCCCTCTTTTCATCTGCTCTGACATCATTTCTTCCATTTTCTTGATCACATGAATCATAGTTATTTAAAAATTCCTATCTGATCATTGAAGCAGCTATTGGCTTACTGTTATTTTTTTTTCACTTGGAGTTGAGTCATTTCTTCCTGTTTAATAGATGGAATGGTTTGAGGCTCTTTATGTTCCTGGAGCAAGCAGATGCCCTTGGGCTCTACTAGCATGTGACAGGACATATGGAGATGTTACTGGTGACCGCTCAAGCGGACGGGAAGACAAGTGATACAAGGGAATAGCTGTCTTGCAATTATTGGAAGAATGATAAATATCATGGGGGAGGGGAGGGTCTAGAGGCTCTGAATAGTATCTTTCTCCAAAAGTACTTTTATTTGGCAGTTAGAAAAATAATTGGTTTATGATATCATTGTGTTCATGTTTGGTTTAAAGCTCTGATGGAGCTATTTCAGTTTCACTAGGGTGAGACCCTTACTCTAGGTGTTTGCTAGAAAAATCATCACTGAGCCAAAGGTTGCTCAGCAAAGCCCGTTCACGTAGACAGGATTTGTGATCCTCTCTCCCCTTCACCATGTGGCTGTAAATATCAACGCAATCTGGATGTTCTTTTATGCTTGGCTTCTTGGGGGTCTTCATTCCTATTTAGGTGCAAATAATCAGTTGGCAAATAACTTGAATGGAAATTATAAGCAAATAAGGGGCTACTTCTCTCTGGCCTCCAGAAATTTGCCTCTTGAGTCCCAGTCACTTTGTTTGTTTGTTTTTTAATTTTTTATTATACCACCGTGAGACATACAATTACAAAGGTGTTCACAATTGGTTCTTGGTAATACAGTATTCCAGCACCCATCCCTCCACCAGTGCCCCCATTTCCACCACCAATGTACCCCCACCCCTCCCACCCACCCCCAGGCTGCCTCAACAGCAGGTACCCCAGTATCCTCTCTTTCTCTCTGTCTCTCTCTGCATCTCTCTCCCTCTTGTTTTACACATTGTGGCTAGCTCTGCAGATATTTAGAGTTTATCACTTAAGTCTCCATTCACTTTGTTTGTACCAAATTCTGCCATCTTTTCCCAGAAACAATGTTATCTACAGTTTAATTTAGAATAGGTCCTCATGAAATAAATTTGAAGAGAGAAACAAAGTTTACTTATGGGCTACTCTTCTCTCAAGTACCATAATCTGCTGGAGTCTTATTTGTGATTGATTTCCAATGCCTTTAAGTCATGGTAGTATATTGTTGCTCAAGATAGTAACTCATTGCAAAAGGTTTGCTTGTTGTAAGTAATTCTATCAGGAGACACAAGTCTTCATTATGAACTTTATAATAACCCTTAGAAAATGAGGTAAACTTTCAGATAGGAATAAGCTTAGGTGATGCCCCAAATCATGAGTTCTAATATAAAAAATCCTTTCTGAAGTTGAAGAGTGCATAGTTGCATGGGTCTCTAGTACTCTAGCTAATGTTTTCTATAAAAGAAAATCTTTCATTTTTATCTAGACCATGGCTTACTGAAGATGACCACATCATATTCAATCGACGTTTTTTTCTGACCGATGTTACTGTCGTCCCTGAATTCCAAACAGGATCAGACCACCGTCTCCTTCATGCAAAATTCTACTTCACGCAACGGGGAGAAAAGGTTGCAAAGTTTAAGAAGAGAACTCCCAGAATGACCACCAACTGGGAACTCTTTGGCACCATTGCGGCAACATGGGAAGATACCATCATTGACAACATCGATGAAGAATACAACCGACTGGTTCAGCACCTCCATGATTGTGCGAAGATTGCCGAGAGAGAGAAAGACACAAAAGGATGCCTGTCTTCAGAAACTCTCGAGCTCATTCGCCAATGTGGCAAGGCGCAAACCTCAGGAGACCAAATGCTAATGTCCAAGCCTGCAAAGCAGTGCAGAGAAGTGATAAAAGAACACATCAAAGACAGAAGAGCAGAAATACCGGAAAATGCAGCAGAAGCCGGAAAAGCATTTGCACCGCCCGCCTGTCCTTCGCCAACTATAAGACCAAGATGACTGCCCTCCGACGCCCTGATGGATCTATCACATCTTCCAGAAAGGCAATGGAGAAGATTATCCATGACTTCTACTCAGATCTCTTTGATAGCCACGTCCACCTGCCCACATACCAAATTCCACAGGATGGATATGTCATTCCCAACGGTCTCACTTCTGAAATCTGACATGCCATTTTTTCGGTAAAAGAAGGGAACAGCACCAGGCCCAGACAAAGTCAGACCCAAACTCCTGAAGAATCTGAGGTCGGTACTTATCAATACACTAGCTCTGCTCTTCAAATGCTACCTCTCCGAATGAAAGGTGCCCTCCCAATGGAAAACCAGCAGGACAGTTCTACTGTTCAAGAAGGGAGACATTCACGACATTGGCAACTATCGCCCCATCTGCCTGTTGTCCGTCATCTACAAGCTGTTTACACGAGTCATCCTGAACAGGATTAGCAGAACACTAGATGAAGGACAACCATGCGAGCAAGCAGGCTTCCGGAAAGGATTCAGCACAATCGACCATATCCACACAGTAACCAAGCTCATTGAGGTTTGTAGGGAGTACAAGATGCCGCTCTGTCTCATGTTCATTGATTTAAGGAAAGCCTTTGATTCTGTGGAGACTGGAAGCAGTCATTGAAGCCCCTAGCCAAACAGGGTGTTCAAACCCAATATATCAAGATCCTTCGTGAGCTGTATTACGGATTCACCACCAGGATCTCACCATTCTACAAAGAAGTGATCATTGATGTCAAAAGTGGGGTTCGACAGGGTGATACCATTTCACCAAAACTCTTCAGCACCACCCTCGAGAACATCATGCGACAATTAGAATGGTAAGGAATGGGAGTGAAGATAGATGGTCGGCAACTATACCACCTCCGCTTCGCTGATGACATCGTTCTAATAACACCAAACATTTGCCAAGCGGCACAAATGCTGGCTGACTTCGACAGAGAATGTGGAAAGATAGGTCTACAGCTAAATCTGGCGAAAACTATGTTTATGAAAAATGAACAGGTTCCAGAGGCCCCATTCACTCTCAATGGAACAAACATCTCTGAATGCAGCAGTTATGTGTACCTAGGTCGAGAAGTCAACATGATGAACAAACTAAATCCTGAGCTGCGCAAGAGGAAGAGAGCTGCATGGAATGCCTTCAAAGGCATTGAAGAAATAGCTAAAAGGACAAAGAACCTCTGGCTCCGGGCACATCTCTTTGACTCCACCGTTCTCCCTGCATTAACATATGCCTCAGAGACCTGGGACCTACGAAAGCAGGATGAGAATGCTATTCAGGTTTCCCAGAGAGGAATCGAAAGAGCTATGCTTGGAATATCACGCCTCACTCAAGTGAGAGAAGGAATCAGGAATTCTGACCTCCGTCGCTATTCCAGAATCAGGGATGCTGTCTCTTTTGCCAAGGCATGGAAAATCAGATGGGCTGGACATGTAATGAGATTTGGAGATAACCGCTGGACTAGAGCTGTTACCGACTGGATCCCACAGGATGTCAAAAGATCACGTGGCCCCCCACCCACAAGATGGTCAGACTTCCTTGTCAAGACCCTGAAGGAACGGTTTGAGGCTCTTCATATTCCTGAATCAACCAGATGCCACTGGGCTACATTGGCACGTAATAGGGTTCAATGGAAATGTTACTGGCGCCCACTCGAGCAAATCGATGAATAATGGGATTCAAGTGATCAAGTGATCAAGTGATCAAGTGATTGCTTACTAATTAGGCTCAATCACTGAAAGAAAATATGGTAGGCTTGAACCATTTTGTCTAGTTAGAGAAAGCAGTGATCTTGGTCATCAGTAATTGCATCAACAGAGACCTATTTCTAGCAGAAGATCTACAATCCTCGGTCACCTCTTCATTTCCCACTGAATTAGAGTTGAGACACCCTCTATCCTGGGCATTATTCAGGCTCAGCAGTGACCTAGTCATACATCAGAAAGGAAATTTCTAGCTAATGGGAGTTGATTCATGGTAAAAAAAATTATGGCGTGCCAATAATAATTGAACCTCATGAGATTATGTTTCAGATTAAAAACATCTAAGTAAAAACACAAAATTAAGTGTGTATTGTCATTGCCTACCTGGGTTTGATCTCTAGCATCCTATATGGTCCCCCCAAGTCCTCCAGGAGTATTTCCTGAGTTCACAGCCTAGCAATCCCTGAGGATAGCCAGGTGTGCCTGCCCCCACTCAAAAACTGGTTCAGAGCTATAGAACAAAGCGTACTTTGCTCTTCACAGAGCTGAAGTGGGATCAATCCCAGACACCACATATTGTTTTCCAAGTGATACAGCAGGAGCTAAGGAGGAAAGCACCAGGTCTCAGGTAGCTAACCACACCCGAGGAACAGGTAGCCAATCAAAATGTAGAAGGGGATACCTGGGGGCAGGATTTGGCAACAAATAAAAGGCAACCCCAGGCTCCTCCCCAGAGGAAAGAGAAAGAGAGAAGAGAGAGAGAGACAAGAGGGGGGGAGAGAGGAGAGGAGAAGAGAAGTGAAGTGAAGAAGGGAAGAGCTTTTTCTCACTCTCTGGCCAGCCCAGAGGCCCAGGTGACTGTAGGGCTTGGATACCCAGGATAGCCCAGGTTCAGGCAGGGCACGGATGCCCAGGTACAGGGCAAGGTACTGAGCACAGGAGTCTCACCCAAGTGTACAGGGTAGAGGCTGGAGACTAAGGAAGCTGGGACAGGACAACAAGGATTGCTGGGGTACAGTTGGGAGGCCCAGAGGCAGGCACTGGGAGAGCAGCACAGAAACAGGACCGGGTCATCATTCCTGGGATGTGAGCAGACTGCGTGGGACAGGACCAGGAATTCGTTCACGGGTTACAGAGAGGCTAGACATTGGGGAAGGGACCTGGAAACCTCTGTAATTAAACTGACTTTCAGCCTTCTGAGTTTTGTATGTAATTCTTTCATACAATCCTCAAGAACCCACTAGCACAGGCAAATCCACTTTCACGTTAACACAAGCAGCTAGTGCTTCCTAGCTGCGAACAGAATCAGGAGAAATCCCTAAGCACAACTGGGAATGCCTCCCCCAGCTCCCGAAGAAAGAACAAAAATGAAAGTGATTGTTTTGCCTGTGATTGACCTTGCTTTGGTCTTCTCAGCACTACAGGGCCCACCCCAAGCACTGCCAGAGGCAACCCATGAGCACAGACTCAGCAATAACTCTTAGCATTTTCAGTTGTGGCCCACAAACCAAGTTGGGGGATAACTAACATTGGAATAAAAAAGTGGGTGCCAGAAACCCATGGCTTTCCTATATGTAAATAATGAAAATATTCATATATAAATAATAAAAGAGAAAAGAGAGATATTTACAAAACAATCTCATTCACAATTGTGTCCCAGAAAATTAAGTCCCTCAGAACCAGCTTAACTAAAGAGATGAAAGACCTGTACAAAGAAAACTAAAAGAGATAAAAGAGGACACAAAGAAATGGAGACACATCTCCTGCTCATGGATTGGGAGGATTAACATTGGCAATGTAGTAATGGCAATACTCCCCAAAGCATTATTGCACTTAGAGATGACTACAAGAGTATGCTACCTGCACGGCAGAGCCTGGCAAGCTACCCGTGTTGTATTTGATATGCCAAATACCAGTAACAATTATAGACCTCATTCCAGAATGGATTGAGGCTCTTTATGTTGCTGGAGCAAGCAGATGCCCTTGGGCTCTACTAGCATGAGGCAGGACATATGGAGATGTTACTGGTGCCTGCTTGAGCAAATCGATGATGAACGGGAAGACAGTGATACAGTGATACATATTACCGTTTCAATGCAGAGAAATTTTTCAAAAGAAATAGATCAAACATTCCTAAAATTCATGTGGAACAATAAAATCTCATGAAAAGCTAAAGCAATCCTTGGTAAAAGGAAGTTAGGAGGCATTACCTTCCCCAACTTCAAACTGTAGTACAAAACAGTAATATTTAAAACAGCATCGTATTTAAATAAAGACAGACCCATAGATCAATGGAATAGAGTTGAATAGCCTGGCACAGACCCTCAGATATATGGCCATTTACTCAATGATAAAGGAGGAATTTAAATGAAGTGGAGCAAGAAAATCTCTTCAACAAGTGGTGCTGGGAAAACTGGGCAACTATCTGAAAAAAAAGAGTTAGACCTTATTCTAATGCTGTGCACACAAATCAGATCAAAAAATATATTATAGACCTCGGTATCAGACCTGAATCCATAAGGTACATCCATAAGGAAAATATAGATCCTTCACTGATAATGAAGCTAAGGACATCATCAAATATGAAACCCCACTGACCAAGAAAGTGGAAGCAAAAATAAGCAAATGGGACTACATTAAACTGATAGGTTTCTGCACCTCAAAAGAAACAGTGACCCAAGATAGAAAGACAGCCCTATGAATGGAAAAATTGTTTACACAATACCTATCTGATAAGGGGCTAATGTCAGAGATACTGGTAGTTACAAGAAAAACTTGTAGTTACAAGAAAAACTGGTAGTTACAAGAAAAAACGTCCAACCCTAAAGGGAATCAGTCTTTATCATACTTTGCATTTGTTTAACTTACCTTCTAAATGGGATTCTAAGGATCAAATGACAGCATTGTTATCAACTGATATACAGAGTTGCCTCTAACCTCCAACTTCTTAGAGGACCATGACCACATTATAAAGTAAATAACCTTGTTTACCTTATACATAAATTCTATTATTCCAAAAAATTCTGCTTGAGATTGAAAGACCACAATCAAAGAAGGAAGTGTAGGTGACCCCACTGTGTTTGTTTGAAGCAACATTGCTAAATAGTTTTTTAAGTATTTTAAATTAAATAGGTCCTTATTTTTTACCTAAATGTAATAATCATTTACCTAATTGAATCAAGAGCATGAAGCATAAAATTAAAAAGTTGTTTCACTAGGTAAGCAGGAGGAATAGTGCAGAAACATTTAGCATGAGCCTTGCATGCAAATGATGATGAATTCAGATCCCTAATATGGCAAAGGTACAGAGAGCAGCATAAGATCCTGGCAGCTTTGCTGTTTGAGCTTAGCCTTTCTGCTCTTAGCAATTCCTGGTGCACAAGTGATTTCCAGCCACACCACCACAAGGTATGTATCAGTACCACAAAAAAGAGGTGTGATTCCCAGTTGGTGCCACAATTCAAAAGATATTAGTGAGCAGCACACTCGGGAATTCTGGCATCTGACAAGCCCAAGAAGGAGCAGCGCTAAAGAACAAGTGCCCTGTGGTCACTGCAGCTGAGATTACTAACACCACAGCCTGGTGTCAGACACTTGGGAGTCCTGTCTTACCGGTGTAAGTACACCTTACAGGACTGTGAGTAATCCCTGCTCACTGCAATCAACAATAAAGAGAAAGGATATAAAACAATGAAATAAATGCACTAAAAGTGTTACATTTGATATTTAAATCCAGTTCTTAAATCAATCTTTGGGAGGCAGTTGTGCTCACCGCCTCCTACTTACTTAAACTCTAAACAAACAACATATTTTCATTAATTGCTATATTTTTTTTTAGTCACTTCAAAATTACAGCTATTTGTGATTGGTCTCAGGCGTACAATGTTTCAAAACCAATTATCTCCCCAGATTCCACTTCCCTCCACCATTCCCACACCCTATTTTTCTTCCCACCCACCAGTCTATGATATTTTTCTTTCCTTTGTTTTCTGAATATCTGTTTTCACAATGCAATTTACAGTTCATTGCTAATAGGGTTTCATACATAACACTGCTTTGTGCATTCGGAAATCTGGTGGAAGATTTTCAGTTAACCACCAGTTTAACTGAATGAGCTCCAAGACCCTGATCTCATTTTTCTCCCACTTAAGCACACCGAATGGGTTGTCTGTGAAGTGTCTTCAAAAGGATGAGTCAAAGTGTGTGGCAATAAAAAGTGTTGACCAGCCAATATGAAGTTTGTTCACAATAAGATACATCCTATTTTGTATTGCATTTTTGTGATTTTTCAGGGTTTTTTTCTTACTAATTCGTTTTCTCTCTACAAACTAATTTTTATCAGCAATCTGAATATAATAGGTCAATAGCACATTGCTGGTTTAAAGCCAGGTATCTGACAACACCAAGGACACATATTGTATTTATTGCAAAACCACTTAAAATTTTCACTGTGTGACATCTATTATTGAGGTACTGGATTTGGTTCCAGAAATTTCGGTGTAAATAACTCAGTTCTGCTCTCTACTCCATCTAGTAAGGAATACAAGTAAGTCACCATATACTTAGAGAAAAGCACTGAAAAAGTAAGCACCTACTCAGTCTACAATGCCAGTTAAGAAACAGCATGTGAGGGGTGGAGAGATTAAGATGCTTATGTAACATATGGCTGCAGCCACAATCTGGTTCAAACCCTGACACTGCATGTGGTTGTCCCAAGCTCTGCCAGGTGTGGTTCTGAGCACAGAACCAGGAGTAACCCCCTGAGTACTGCTGGGTGTACTCCACCCCAAAATTGCATGTAAACTTAGAGTTGAAGAATTAGTAAGCTTTGCCAAACCTGGCCAAAGTCATAAAGACACAATACTTTTTTTTAATTAGTGATTTTTATTTTTTTTATTTTTTATTATACCACCGTGAAACATACAATTACAAAGGTGTTCATAATTGGTTCTTGGTAATACAGTATACCAGCACCCATCCCTCCACCAGTGCCCCATTTACACCACCAATGTACCCCCTCCCCTCCCGCCCACCCCTATGCTGCCTTAATAGCAGGTACCCCAGTTTCCTCTCTTTCTCTCTCTGTTTGTCTCTCTGTCTCTGTCTCTGCATCTCTCTCCCTCTTATTTTACACATTGAAGACACAATACTTCTTAAAGTCATCAGTTAGTAGTTCTCATGTTAGCAGTGTCCAGCGTATTCCCAGCACCAAGTCCGTGAAGGAAACTTTTCATGAGAGAGCTTGAAGTAAGATGCATTTGATCCCTGATAAACAAAGAGCTTTAGTACTTTACTGTCCCCTGTGCAAAATGTCATAATAAGACTTATAATAAGAATCATTGAGGGTCATGAAAGGAATACACATATAGAATCTTCCCTTAACAAAGATGAATTAATTCAATAAAATTTTATTGTACTTTTTGTGACTTTCATTATTTATATCACTTTACCATTTCGGGAGAGAAAAAATTAGAGAAATAATAGCAACAATTTTAGTATTTCTAATTCTTTGTTTCTACTTTCTCTTAATTTTACCATATAAATATGCAAATATCTTCATCAGCTTTAATAAATCCTGAGAATTACTTCAAAGCAATTAACATATACATATAAAGTCTATATATATACATATATACATATCACTTGTATCATTTGTCTTCCCATTGTTCATAAATTTGCTTGAGCAGGCACCAGTAACATCTCCATACATCCTGTCATAAGCAAGTGTAGCCCAAGGGCATCTGCTCGCTCCAGGAACTGGAAGAGCCTCAAACCATACTTTTAGGTCACGGGAATGAGGTCTATAATTGTTACTGGTTTTTGGCATATCAAATACAACACGGGTAGCTTGCCAGGCTCTGCCATGCAGGTGTACACTCACAGTAGTAGGCTCTCATCTCAAGCTTTACTAATGAACCTCAACAGGGAGAGATATGCTTTTCTTTTAGGTAGATCTCTGAAGAGCTGTGGAGTCCAGATGTTGAGAATGACTGACCTCATAGTGTGGGGGCTCCCCTAGGTTCTTGCTGAACTCACTGGGATGGTAAGCCATGGCTAGAATCTGCCTAGAACTGCATACAGTGTATAAATGTGAAAGATCCTGGGCAAGACCTGGTCCTAACTTCCAGAATTATCTAAGATTGTCACAAGGCCACAGAGCAGCTGTGTGCCAGCGCAGCTGTGGGTCTGGAGTGTCTCTCTTCTGGGGTTGCTGGCTATGGTGATTGGGAGCTCTCAGACACGCCTTCCAACATGGAAGGCGTATCCGATCACTTGATCACTTGATCACTTGACATCCCGTTATTCATCGATTTGCTCTAGCGGCTGCCAGTAGCATTTCCATTTTATCCTATCATGTTCCAGTGTAGCCCAATGGCATCTGCTTGCTTCAGGAATACAAAGAGGCTCAAACCATTCATTCAGGGTCTTGACAAAGAAGTCCTACCATCTTGTAGGTGGGCGGCCATGTGATGTTTTGACGTCCTATGGGATCCAGTAAGTAACGGATCCAGCGGTAGTCTCTAAATCACATTACATGTCCAGCCCATCTGATTTTTGACACCTTGGCAAACAAGACAGTGTTCCTGACACTGGATTATAAACAGTGGTTGGAACTCTGGATTCCTTCTCTCACTTGAGTGAGGTGTGATATTCCAAGCATAGCTCTTTCAATTCCTCTTTGGGAGACCAGAATAGTGTTCTCATCCTGCTTTTGTAGGGCCCAGGTCTCTGAGGCGTATGTTAATGTCACGGAAAACAGTGGAGTCGAAGAGATGTGCCTGGAGATGGAGGTTCTTTTTCCTTTTAGCTATTTCTTCGATGCTCTTGAAGGCATTCCATGTCCCTCTCTTCCTCCTGTGCAGCTCAGGTTTTAGGTTGTTCATCATGTTGATTTCTCGACCTAGATACACTTAACTGCTGCATTCACAGTTGTTTGTCTCATTGAGAGTGAATGAGGCTGTGGAACTAGTTCATTTCTCATGAACATTGTTTTGTTGAGATTCAGCTGTAGACCTATCTTTCCACATTCTCGGTCGAAGTCAGCCAGCATTTGTGCTGCTTGGCTAATGTTTGGTGTTATTTAGAACGATGTCATCAGCAAAGCGGAGGTGGTGTAGTTGCCGACCATCTATCTTCACTCCCATTCCTTCCCACCCTAATTGTCGCATCACGTTCTCAAGGGTAGCACTGAAGCGTTTCAGTGAAGTGGTATCACCCTGCCGAACCCCCTCTTTTAACATTAATGATCACTTCCTTGTAGTATATATATATCCTATATGTATATGTATGTATATACATATACATACATATACATATACATATAGATATATATACTCACACATATATATACACATATATTCAAAAGATGTTTAAAGATGTAGTTAACATTAAAGTAAAAAGAAAGAAATTAGAATTCTATTTTTTACATTGCTGTTCCTTGCTTAATGTTACCAATTCATTTTCATACTGTCAGGGGTCAAACCAGTCCATGTATTCTCTTCAAAATACACCACAGTGTTTTCAAATTTTGTTTGCACAATATACACAATTGTTTGCACATTTCCTGAGGTCTAGAACACCTTTGCTGTTCTATTTTTTCCTCATCATTTGTCTTTGCTTATGTCTATAAAAGTGCAACATGTTTTCCATGTTGGTTTCCTTTTCACCCATAGCAAACGCTGAGCAATATTCCTCCTTGACCACATCATGACTTACCACCAACTCACTGACCTGAGCTTATGGTGTGTGTTTCTATTATAATCTATGCCTCCAAAGCCCTCAGAGGTTGTAATTTCTAGGTCATAAAATATTACATCACAACAGTCATCTGTAGTTTCTAGTGTTCTGTGGTTTCCTTGTCATACAACCGTGAGGATCACTGGTTTAACTTTTGTCTGTATGTTGCATATAGATTGTCATTTCCATGTAAACAAGGGTAGGTATCTTTAAATAGCCATTTGTGTATTTTTTAAGTTAGGAATATAACAAGTTCTCAAAACATTTGTGATCCAGCATTCCATTGAGATGGAAACATCAACAAATGACTGACTGAGGGGACAGAGAGATATAACTGAGTGGACAGAGAGATAGTAGAAGATAAGGTGCTTACCCTGCAGGTAGGTGGTCAGCTTGGGTTCAATCTCCAGCACCACATTTGGCTCCTGAACTGTCTAGGAGTGATTCCAGAGTACAGACTCAAGAATAAGCCCTAAGCATAGCTGGTTGTAGCAAAAAAAAAACAAATCTTACAACTGTAATTAGGTAAGTTTGACAATTCACAAATATTTTGTATTATATCAGTGAGTTAATCATCAACATTTTCTAAACATTTCTAGTGTTATTCACAATTTAATAGTGGTATTAGCTTTAATAAGTTATAGCTTGAAAGAAAGTAATGCAGTAGTCCCAAGAATTTAAAAAAAAAACAGGACAGACATAAATACCAGTGTTCCTACATTTATTTATATAATCAATAAAGCAAAATATGAACCTATAAATTGATACAAATATGCTAAAATTCATGGCAGCATATTTCTAAGATCTTACTAATTGTCCATATTTAGTTAAATATAGAACATTTGTAGAATATTTTAAAGTTATTTTAATATTTTAAAGCTAGTTCCCAAACTTCATATAAGGAACTCTTTCAATGGTGGGTTTGTTTACACTTTATGTTGTGTGAGAGCTTATTCATAGATACTCAGAAATGAATTTCCAAGAAATACCTTAAATTACCTAGAAGACTTTTTAAAAAATAGCAATTTGCCAGTAATCTTCTCTATGATCTTGATATTTTTAAACCAAAGGACTTTCTATAACTTTACTGTTACAAACTTTTAAAACATTTAGGAAGTCTGTGCATCAAATGCTATATTACAAATGCTATTAAAAATGTTATATTGTCTATGTATTTCATTGTTTTAAAATATACCCAAAGGGAGAGGAATGTGGCCCTGTATTATAGCACACTGAGTTAATCTTGACAGTGCAAAAAAATGTGGAAGGGCTGCTGGAAAGCATGGTTATATCCTAATTCTATGACAGGATTAGAAAATGTGATTATGTAATTATATTAGAAAACATGATTGCAAAAGTTTAACTATGTCTCTCATAGTGGCAACATGTGCATCATCCACTAATACATTTTGTGGTGCAAGAGCTAGATTTTCCCCCTTTTCTTTGCAGGTGGAACACTCCCAAGCAGACGTCAGGAGGCTGTAACGAGGCTGTGGCTCAATGCGAGAGTCCAAAACTGTAGCACTGCTTGGACGCTGTGGTGCCAAAGATAAATCTCCCTCTTGTGCGCAGTAACCCCGGTCCCACAGAAAACCAGCTGTGTGGGGGATTGAACTGGGGCAGTGCATGCAAGGTAGTGCCCCAACCCCTCCTGTCTTTCTAGCCAGAAACTTCCTTAATGGCTTAGCTCACAAACGAACCTTGGCGAGAGCATCACTTCAGGAAAATCTGACTCCTTTTAGAATCAGGGTTTTGTTTCTACCCTGGCACTGGTCTCAGAATGCCCACAGCATGACCCAAACTCATATCTTTACATGACTTCATGCCTGTTTATTCAGGCAACCTACTCTGAACACCCAGCCATCTGTATTATAGCAGAGACATGCATGTGTATTCTGTGTAGGAGAGATGTTTGTTTCAAATATGTGGACTCAATTAGACAGGAAAATAAGATTGTGGTTTAAAAAAGTAGCATTTTTAAAAGAATGAAATATTTTATTATTTTTTTAACCACCTTGTAGTCATAGATGACTACAAGAGTATGCGACCTCGCACGGCAGAGCCTGGCAAGCTACCCGTGTTGTATTTGATATGCCAAATACCAGTAACGATTATAGACCTCATTCTGGAATGGATTGAGGCTCTTTATGTTCCTGGAGCAAGCAGATGCCCTTGGGCTCTACTAGCATGAGACAGGACATATGGGTTGTTACTGGGGCCCACTCGAGCAAATCGATGATGAAGGGGAAGACAGTGAAGACAGACAGTTTTTTAACCACCGTGAGATATACAATTAAAAATATGTTCATATTTGGTTTTGGTCTTACAGTGTCCCAGCACCCATCCCTCCACCAGTGCCCATTTCCCACCACCAATGTCCTCAATTCCCTCCCCCCCTCCCTAGCCTGCCTCTAGGCAGGTTCTTTATCTCTCTCTCTCTCTCTCTCTCTCTCTCTCTCTCTCTCTCTCTCTCTCTCTGTCTTTCTCTCTCTCTTCCTTCTCTTACACACTGTGGATTGCAATACATACATTTAGAAGTTATCATGTGTATCTTTTTGCCTGTATTCAATGCTCAGTTCTAGGCTGGTATCACTTTTGACAATTATTAGCACACTGTTCCCTTCTCTGTCTTACCTAACCTCTGACTCCCACCTCCCACACTTTTGTGGTAGATTTCATCTTTGGCAAGACCTCATGATTCTTATTTTGCCTGACCTTGAATATTGGTTTCATATATATATATATATATATATATATATATATATATATATATATATATATATATATAGGTTTCATATGTATGTGTGTGTTTATATATATATATATATATATAAAATGAAATAAATGCAGTCATTCTATATGTCTTTTTCCTTCTGGCTAATTTCACTCAGCATGATCCCTTCCATGTCCATCCATTTATAGTCAAATTTCATAACTTCATTTTTCCTAAAAGCTGCATAGCATTCCATTGTGTAGATGTACCAAAGTTTGTTTATCTAGTCGTCAGTTCTTGGGCACTCTGGTTGTTTCCAGTTTGACTTTTGAAAAAGGCGGCGCGCGGATAGGGCGTTTTCCTTGCACGCGGCCGGCTCATGCCAGCCCGGGTTCGATCCCGGCATCCCATATGGTCCCCTGAGCACCGCCAGGAGTAATTCCTGAGTGCAGAGCCAGAAGTAACCCCTGAGCATCGCGGGTGTGACCCAAAAAAGCAAAAAAAAAAAAAAAAAAAAAAAAGAAAAGTGCAGATGGTGTTTCCACTGTGTGTTTTTGGCTTCCCAGAGTATATTCCCAGGAGTGGTATGGCTGGGTCGAATGGAAGCTCAATTTCTAATCTTTGGAGGACTGTCCATATTGTTTTCCAAAAAGGCTGTACCAGTGCTCCCCAGGTCCCTTTCTCCCTGCATTCACGCCAGCACTTGTTGTCCTTGCCCTTTTTAGATATGTGCCAGTCTCTGTGGTGTGAGATGATATCTCATTGTTGTTTTGATTTGCATCTTTCTGCTGATTAGTGGTAATGGACATTTTTTTCCACAAGCCTTTGGCCATTCGAATTTCTTCCTTGTCAAAGTTTCGGTTCATTTCTTCTCCTCATTTTTTAATGGGGTTGGCTGTTTTCTTCTTGTAAAAGTTCTACCAGTGCCTTATATATCCTGGATATTAACCCCTTATCAGATGGGTATTGGGTGACTATTCTTTCCTATTCTGTGGACTGTCTTTGTATCTTGGTCACTGTTTCTTTTGAGGTGCAGAAACTTTTTAGTTAAGAATGAAATATTTTAAATGCCAAGGATAGAACACTTAATAGCAGTAAAACATGTTTCTATAAAATTTTCATTTCATATGTGATTATACATAGACTTAGTCAAATATAATAGTGCCTGTGGGCAGAGGAGATAGATCAATGGACTGAAGTATATATGTTTTATATGCAAGAGTCCTTTGTCCTATTCTCAGTGCCACCTGGTCCCCCTAAAATACTTCTGGGAGGAGCCTCAGAGCACTGAGACAAGAGTAGTCTCTACCTCATTATCATTGAATGTGTTACAAAAACTAAAAACAAAAATAATCTATACATTTGAAATTTTAATTGGTATAAACACACCTTACAGATCCTCCAAGTGTTCATAAACAATTTGAATAAATTATAAAACCATCAAATAGCATGATAATTATGTTATTCATACTGACTAAAGCAAAACAGAAGAATGGAAAATAAAATTGGTCAGAGATGGGGAGTGAGGGATAAGGATGGAAACTGCAGAAGCCAAACAAAGAGCCTTATCTAAGAGGCCAGAGAAGCTAATGAGGTTTTAGGAGATGAGTAAGCACTCAGACATTCTTCAAGCAGCAGCAGTAACTAAATTGGAGAGGATGACACTGTAGATTAAGAGACAAGTTAATGACAAGAAGAATGATGCATTATTCAGATAGAAGATGTTGACAGAAAAATATGTTGGGGAGAGAAAATGAGAAAATGGAGTTCACAGAGCTTTGTGAGTGATTAAATGAAGGAGAACAAGAGATAAAAAAGAACGCTATATAGGCTTCAGAAAGGAATGATAAAGGTAATTCCAGTTACAAAGTCTGGGAAGATATTTAAGAAAGCAGATTTGGGCCAGGCTTATATCTCACAGGACTGATATGCATACTTAGAAAGCTGCAGGCTGGATTAGATCAACAGCACCACATGGTCTCCTGGAAGCCTCCAGGAGGAACCCCTAACTCCTGAGCTCTAAACTGGAGAGCCACTAAGGCCACCCATTGTGGTTCTTTTTTTTTCAATTTTTAAATGAAAATTTGGGGGCTGGAGTGATAGTCAAGCGGGTAGGGCGTTTGCCTTTCACGCGCCGGCCTGTGCCGGCCTGGGTTCAATTCCCGGCATCCCATATGGTCCCCCAAGCACCTCCAGGAGTAATTCCTGAGTGCAGAGCCAGGAGTAACCCCTGAGCATTGCCGGATGTGACCCAAAAAAGCAAAAAAAAAAAAAAGAAAAAGAAAAGAAAAAAAAAATTTGGGATGGGAAGGAGAAAAGTATGGGTTAAGTTTTTAATATTCTTGTGGCCGGAGCAATAGCCCAGCGGTAGGGACATTTGCCTTGCACACGGCCGGCCCATGCCGCCCGGGTTCGATCCCGGCATCCCATATGGTCCCCGAGCACCGCCAGGAGTAACTCCTGAGTGCAGAGCCAGGAGAAACCCCTGAGCATTGCCGGGTGTGACCCAAAAAGCAAAAAAAAAAAAAAAAAAAAGTTTTTAATATTCTTAAAGACCTGTATAGGACATTCAATGTCTTGTTCACTGCGGAAATGAACTGAGAACTTTCTGACTCTGACCCTGACAGCCGGGGTGATATCAGAAGCATATGCAATTAAAAGGACAGAGACAGTTTAGAAGGCATCCACATCAAAAGGGGTACACAGAGAAAAAGAGACTTCCAAGAACCCAGAGAAAATGGTCAATATTGTGAGATTCAACTGTAATACCTATAGATAAATTATATTAAGGACTGAGGAACATGATAATAAAGGAACTAGGAAGAATTTTGATCAAAGCACAAGTAGAAGTTGACGTGAACCAGAGGGGTCCAGTCAACTCTTCTATAGTAGGGGCACAACGAAAAGTTTGAGCCAGGTATAAGACTATCAACATGTCAGGAAATCAGTAAACTTAGAAGATTAACTTGAAGAAATTCCATAATAATCAGAACAATTAGAGTATAGTTTATGCAGAACACTATACCGAACTGAGGGAGAAAAGAAGAAAGGGTATGGAAAGATAGTCTCAATTGCAGCATGTCAAAAGAACTGGAAGCCATCTGCACAGATGACTGGAAGGGCCATACTAATACCAAAACCAAACTTCCCAACCTCTAATGTTTGATTTCATGGAGAAATTCTGTGACTTTTTCCAGAATTGTGGAAGAAACAGCCACATTTTCACTACTGTGTTATAAAATTAAGACATGATGATTTTTTGAGCAATTAAATGGAACTGAAGTATTATTCAAAATGATATTCTATTTTATATTTGCACATTGTCTCTATTTTGAAATAGTTTTATCTAACAATATAAATTCATATTTTCCCATATATAGCATCGGATTTAGCATCATTTCCCGATGAGGGGCAGTGTACACAAACCATTCTATTGTTATTTTATACACTTCTTCATTTATCTTTCTTTTGAGTTTTATGATTTTAATGGTAAGGACTAGAAATTTACATTTTTCCCTCTTCTATAGCACCAATGCTGTTCAGGAGCATGCATACACACAAAACTTCACAGGAATCAGAGAGAGTATGGAGGGTAAGGCATTTGCCTTGCTTAAGATCGACCCCATTTGATCCTTGGCACCACATTTGATGCCTAGAGCCCCACCAAGAATGAGCTCTGATAACAGAGCAGAAGTACTATCAAGTGTGCCTTCTCTCAAAAGCAAACAACCAAAAATTCTCTTCACATCACATAGAGGAGTTACCCAAACACTACTCTTGCAACTATCACAGAAGCATTAAATTAAACACTAAGTATCAATCTAATTTTTTCATAACTACTTCTATTTTCTTGTAGGTATTAACATAATCACTTTAAATGTTCTAGATATTGATATTCTAACTACAATTGATATGAAATTCTTTAAACTGTATTACTTGATTTTATCAAGAACTCATACTCCCCCTGTGGCAATTTGACGGAAAATAAAAGGGATTACAAAAGAGAATCACAATTCATAAATTATTCACCACCAACCTAATAGTGGTGTGAGTCTTGCTAGAAAAAGATCATAAGCAGAAACCATCCCTCTGTTCTTTACTTTCCATGCAATGCTTACTAAGCACGATTTGAAATCTTCAGGATGAGTACTTGGCAAATGCACTGAGATATTTGCCAAGAACAAGTATCTGAAAACACTTCTTATGACTTCAAAGGAAAGCTACATTTCTCTTTAACGAATGTTTATTAAGTGCTAACTCTATGGCAAGCATTGAGATCAGTGTTCTAAGAGTTATCTGTTACTGTATCCTCATAAACTGTTACAGCAATCTCATGTGGTGGGCTCTGTTGGTATCTCCAACTGAAGAGCTATCTGAGCATTTGAGAAATTAAGTAGATTGCTTTCTATAAGTTATTTAATAAGCTGACTAAAAAATGAAAAAAAAAAAAGACCTTTTGAAGTAGAAAAAGAAATACAAATTCTAGCAAGTTATATCTTCAAATACATCTTATGTTTCCCTACTAATAGAACATTTGAAATAATAACCAAAAAAAGTTGACCTGGCTAACTTCAAAACAATGGTTCACTTTATGAACTTCTTCCACCTACAGAAGTAACATACAACACAATTTTATATCCGATCATTAAGCCACAATTATTGAAAATGTCAATTAAATAGGTATAAAATTGCTTTCACGGTGCTTCTTTGAGATCTTAAAGGTAAAGCATAACCTTGCACACAGCTAACAAGGTTTCAATCCTCTACATATCATATGGTCCCCTGCATCCCACCTTAGGGATCAGGTGATCCCTGATCACAAAATCAAGAGTTACCCCTGAGCATTATCAATGTGATACAAAATTTAAAAAGTAAATAAAATATAAAGACTAAACCTTTACAAATGATCTTTTGACAGTGATTTTTTTCTCTTTGCTTTTCTAGACCTAGTTTGATTGAATAATTGGCAAACAGAAATAGTGCAAATTGTACTGTATCACTGTATCACTGTCTTCCCGTTCATCATCGATTTGCTCGAGCGGGCACCAGTAACATCTCCATATGTCCTGTCTCATGCAAGTAGAACCCAAGAGCACCTACTATCTCCAGGAACATAAAGAGCCCCAAACCATTCCATCAGGTCATGGGAATGAGGTCTATAATTGTTACTGGTATTTGGCATATCAAATATGATATATGTGCAAATAGTACAACAGTATTTATTACAACTACCAGTATCAGGAAAAATAAGTAACCCTATCAAATTAACTCTCAATTATACACCACTAAAGGATAGCAAGTGATCTGCTAGTCAGTGCTTTGGAGCACTGGACACTCTTGTCTCATCTGCCCTCTCACACACAGTCTATGAATTCTCCTAGCTCTTGGCACAAATTGAGGCACAATGACTTACAGCTGCTACTTCTGCTCAACATAAGGCCATTTCCTGTCTTGAAAATTGGATGCAAGTATGAGAAAAATAGGAGTTTGTAGTTCAGGAGTTTGTAGTTCATCTATCACGATCACGATCGCTCGTTAATCTCTATTTACGAGAGTGCACCAGTAATATCTCAATATGTCCTGTCACATGCTGTAGAGCCAAGGGCAACGCTTGGTAGGACTAGAGCCTCAAACCTTATATTAGGTCGTGATCTAATATAATTCTTGCATTCATTTGTTTTTGTTTTTTTTTGGGTTTTTTTTTTGTTTTTTTTTCCGTGTTGTATTTGATATGCCAAATACCAGTAACAACTATAGACCTCATTCCCATGACCCGATGTAATGGTTTGAGGCTATGTATAATAGACTTTATGGTTTGAGGCTCTTTATGTTCCTGGAGCAAGCAGATGCCCTTGGGTTCTACTAGCATGAGACAGGACATATGGAGATATTACTGGTGCCCGCTCGAGCAAATCGATGATGAAGAAAGTGACAGTGACAGTGTAGTTCGGGAGCCAGCATTAGACTGAAGCACTACTTCAGTGAGTGAAAACACTGGAGAGACAGATGTGGTAGTGTTAGTCTATGACACTGTGGAGCTCCTTCAGAAGCCAGTTGTGGAAATCTGTTGTACTAGTGAGTGAAGAACCTGCCCAAAAGATTAGTTAATGAAGTACTCCATCCTACTGCCCAGTAAAAGTTGCTTCAAAGCTGTCTGGAACTGGACGGAAAGTTTGCTTGCTTACCTACAGAGCTGGAAACAGACCATCAGAATATCAGGAATCAAATATGTATAGAAACAACTGCTCAAACCACAGGAACAGGAATAATTAGCAGAAGGTAGTTAAAAAAGATGAAACCCTAGAAGATTCATTTGGACAAATAAGTCTCGTCATCTATATATGAGAAATGGCTTAACAGCAAAATATTTCCTAACATAGGCATGTTTATCACTATCACTATCTTCCGTTAATCATCTATTTGCTAGAGCGGGCACCAGTAATATCTCCATATGTCCTGTCTCATGCTAGTAGAACCCAAAGGTATCCGCTTGCTCCAGGAACATAAAGAGCCTCAAACAATTATATTAGGTCACGGGAATGACCTAATATAAATGTCGGTATTTGGCATATCAAATACTACACGAGCAGCTTGCCAAGCTTGCTGTGCTGGTGGCATACTGTTGTAGTCACCTCTAAATAAAGCATTTATTGATGAACCGTGTGGCCGCTAGCGGGCTGACACTTCGGCTTTGAAGGCCGAAGTGGAAAAGGGTTCCATGTGAACAGGCATGTTTATGGCAATATGAAACTTCATTTTCTGGTTAACTTTTACATTTGCACAGATGAATAAGAAATCCCCCCCATTATATAAGTCTACTGTTCCTAGACAACATTCTTTAGATCAATAAAAATCCCCCTTATTATATAAACCTACCATTTTAGACAGTATTCTTAATCTCAAACATGTGTAGTTATAACATAGGTCTCATTCCATTAACATGAGTCAAATTAAAATGAATCAAATTTAGTCACTCCATAACGAAGGAGAAAAGGGAAAGCTAAAGCCTGAAATGAAACTGTACTGTTTGAGGGAGACTTCATTTTAATGAAAGGAGTACATAAGATAAGCATTATGTCCATAACATGCTAGGTCGTGTCTAATAATGACAATCATGGAAAATACATAGAAAAATCATTTTTTGTAGATACTGCTTCAGTGCCAATGGCCTAAGATTTTATCATTATATTTACTTACAAGGTAATTTATCAGCAAATGACACAATTATTCAAGAATACCTCTGTAATGCCTGTGGTTGGTCTGAGTCTTGGTCTAAACAAGACTCTACTGGTTTAGAGACTAAACATTTTTGGTGTGGGCTGCAGCTGATGTCACAGCAGTACACACCCCTGATATTAGCCTCCTCACACATACCCAGCATCTTGATTCATTGTTCTTTTTAAGTACATCAGTTCATTCCTGGAGGAGAAGAAGAAACACACTGTCTGCAAAGCAGAACTGAAAGTGCCAAAATATCGCAACTGGTGTCTACGGCCAATGCTTTCATTTAATGCAAATCAGTAAAGATCATCTTTCTACTTATCTCAGACCATGGTTTCATTCTGACTCCACTTAACCCGCACAGTTCTCCATGCCTTCTAGAGCATGGGCCTTTAGAGTTTAAGGTCTGAGATAAAACCACTTTAAGGACATGGAATGTTCATAGATGGCTGTATATAAACGTGAAGGAAATGCAAGTGCGGAGGGATGGGTGCTGGAACACTACGTGACTGAAACCTAATCATGAACATTTTGTAGTTACATATCTCATGGTGGTATCATCAAATTGAAAATAAAATAAATTAGTGAGAGATGTAAAAAAAAACATAAAGTAAAGAAGCAATGGAGTTTAGAGGTACAGGGAAGGGTTTACTTTTTTAGAAAAACTGAATTCAAACTCAAATGTCACGATATATCTCTCACCAAATGTGCCGGAACACCAATTTTCCCCCCAGAGAATGAAGAGAACAGCATCTTAAAGGGTTATTATTAGGCTAAAATAAGACATTCTATCTGAAAGGACTTGTAACAGTTCAATATCTACATAAAAAGAAGGTGATACAGCCATCTGAGTATCTATTTCAGGCACACGGAGTACTAAAATGCATTCCTGGACTTATCAGACAGAATTCCCATTGTACATTCTAACATCCAGTTAAACAATGTGGTATGTGGTAGCTGAGTTTAGCTTCTCTGATCACGTGAAGCAATTAGAGGTTTGTTTCTTTTCTTCATGGATGATGGATGTTTCAACAGAGGTGTAAAATATCGTCTCACTCAAAGTCTTATCCATATTTTCATATTTTAATATGACTTGCATGAGCACCATATTTTAAAAATGAATACACGGAAAACTATTTTAGAAACTTTAGATAATCTGAAAAAGTTTTTCTGTAGAATGTACTTGCTTAGAAAGACATACTGGCTAACAATTCCTAATATACTTGGTTATTGTCACTATTATAGCAGAATTCATACTACAAAATTAAATAACAGAATAATGTAAACTCAAAAACATCTAGAGTGAAAAAATTCAATGGCATTATGATAAGAAAAAGGACACCATCTTGGTTTCTGAAGCAAACATAAAGAAAACCTTGCAGACAGAATCGGTAATAATATTTTAGTAGCTTCCTTAATATCGATGCCATATTCTTACTTTACAATTAATGGCAGCTTATGCGTTTTCATTTCAAAAAAGAATAGTATTTGGAACCATTTATCAAAAAAATTAAAAACTATAAAATGGAAGTAAATTAATACATGCTATCATCAACCTAAAATAATCTAAATATAAAAAATTCTTTTTTAAGTATCCTTAAGACTATAATTAAAAGAGAACTATATTACTATTTTTCTGTCATATAAATGGCATTCATGCATTGATACTAAGAAGCATTAGCTTGTTTTTAGAGTGTCCTTTGTTAAAATGTTTCATTAATTCTGAGCATCTAATCTAAAACATGAAGAAAGAAGATTGAATGGTTTTCTCTAAGTTCTCACAAAGTTTAACTCTGAACAATCCCTGAAAAGATAAATATTTTAGTAGCTTCCTTAATATCGATGCCTTTTAAAATAGGGTAAATTCAGGCAGTCTTTTTGAAAGAAAAAATTTTAATCTTCTATAATTCTACAACACAAAGAATATTCATTGTTAGTAGTGTGGTTTTTGTCACACTTTTATGCATGCATTTATACTTTATAATTTTATTGTGATTTTTTTTTATTTTGCTTTTCTGGGTCACACTCGGCGCCGCTCAGGGGTTACTCCTGGCTCTGCACTCAGGGAATTACTCCTGGCGGTGCTCAGGGGACCATATGGGATGCTGGGGATAGAACCTGGGCCGGCACAGGCCAGCCGCGTGCAAGGCAAACGCCCTACCCGCTGGGCGATCACTCTGGCCTGCCACGGAGCCATTTATTGATGGCCACGTGGTTCACCAATAAATGCTGGATTTAGAGATGACTACAGGAGTATGCTACCCGCACGGCAGAGCCTGGCAACCTACCCTTGTCATATTTATATGCCAAATTCCAGTAACAATTATAGACCTCATTCTCATGACCTGATGGAATGGTTTGAGGCTCTTTATGTTCCTGGAGCAAGCAGATGCCCTTGGGCTCCACTTGCATGAGACAGGACATATGGAGATGCTACTGGTGCCCGCTCGAGCAAATCGATGATGAACGGGAGGACAGTGATACAGTGATTTTTTTTTATTTATAATAAGCTCTCATATGTAAAATATTTGTAACAATTTTAAGGGTTATAGAATATAAAAGAACAAAGAAAATAAAATATATTCTGAACATACTGAACATTTATTATGTATCAGTTATACTAAAAATCTTCGCTCTTATTTATTATTTATTTAGACTCTTATCTATTTGGTCATATATTTATTTATTTGCTTACTTACTGACTTATTTATTATTTATTCATTTATTTATTTATATGTTCACCATCAGCAGTGCTCAGGGGACCTTATGGGATGCCAGAGATTGAAACCAGGTCGGTCACATGCAGGGCAAAACCTACCTGCTGTACTATTGCTCCACCCCTGCATCTTATCTTTCATTGAAGTATTGTGATTTATTGCAACATTATTATTGTTTTACGTAGGAAGGATTTCTTCACCATATCTACCATCACTGTCCCTTGTTGACCTCCCACATCCTGCTTGGCAGACTCAAGCTGTGAGGGCCAACGCTCATGATTTGTTTTCACTGACCATTGTCTATTGTTTTGTTTCTTTATTTCCACAAATAAGTGAGATCAAATTTATTCTAAGGGCTTGAATAGGCCAACAGATAATACAGAGGCTACAGCACTTGCCTTGCAAGTGGCCTTGAATACATATGGTCTACAAGCAATGACCCCTGATCACAGGGACAGGAGGAAGCCTTGAGCGCCATCAAGTGTGATTCCCCAAGAAGAGTCATTGAAGAGCAGCAAAGTTAAATAGATTGAAAATTCTAATGCATAAGGTAAAAGTATTTCCACAAATATTGTCTCCTTGGGCTGAAGCTTGTAATAGGTAGGGGACGTGGAGCTCAGTGGGAAGGAGTAAACTGGCTGAATATGGCAGCTATCACTTGTATCACTTGTCTTCCTGTTCCTCCTCAACTTGCTCAAGCGGGTGCCAGTAATGTCTCCATTCATGCTGTTGCATGGTAGTGTAGTCCAAGGGCATCTGCTCACTCCAGGAACGCGAAGAGCCTCAAACCGTCCATTCATGTCATGGGAATCAGGTGTATTATTGTACTGGTTTTGGCATATCAAATATGACACGGGTAGCTTGCCAGGCCCTGCCGTGCGTGCGCGTGGGATTCTCTCTGCAGTAGGTAGACTCTCAGTTTTTGCATTTTCTGCAGCCGCTCAACGGGGAGAGCCAGTAACAGCTCTGCTGCGTGTATATATGGCAGCTAAGCATTAAAAAAGGAACCGGAACCGGCACCTCACCTATTGTTTTCCTATCTGCCAACCCTATCTGTATCTAAGGATTTGCATAATGTGCTGTGGTGTTGCTGAAGCTGTGAGAAGCAGGGAAGGAAATTTAAGGCTTCTAAGATGCAGGTGGAAGCACATTTCTAATGCTAAATTAATGAGGCTTAAATTGCACATCTCTTCCCTCCAGGCCTCCACAGAATCCCTCGGGACACATTCCCTCAGGATACGTTACTCTAGTCCTTTTGAAATTTGTATCCTTCCATTTACTCCTATACTTTGGAAATACAGTACCTAATACTCATTCTCTCTCACTTAAAGCTAGCTATTTGATTTTCCCAAGACACATGTTTGAAAGAATGGTGACCTTCCTCTTTTTTGATTCCCATTCACTTACCATCTTAATATTCATTTGAGAAGAATTTTTTCCTTGTTTAGGTTGATGAAGCAAAGGGCTGTAAATATTCCTGGTGACTATACTGTAATAAATAAAGGGCTAGTTTCTTGGGAACATGTTAAATCATATCTCCGGCTCTGTTCTTTAGCCCACTCTAAGTGAAACCAGCAGACGAGAGGCAATACCAGGTTCTAATTACATTAATAAAAATAAATGAGACAAATGGCAAATTAAAGGAAACATATTTTTAAACCCCTTTCCCTTTTTCCTCTCCCACGTCCAAGCAAGTAAATGAATGGGCAAACATAAAACGGACTTTGAACCTGGAACAGACCTGACAACCTTTTGATAAATACCTTTACATCAAAATATCCTGAGAAATTCAGAGAACTAATTAGAAGGAAGGAAAAGCTTGGAGGAAATTAAAGTAATTTAGGTAGCAAACATCCGCAATTCTTTCCCACCTCTGAGCTCCCAGCAAGTGTGTCCTTTCTATAACCTTCATTTTAAGCAAATACAAGGCAATGTAAGCCAACCCAGGCTCCCTGAAGATTTGCGGATAATATTTACTACTATTTATCTAAAGGATCGCTGGCATACCACTTTTGGTGGAACCATTTCCGTGAGTGAATAGGAGGCATCCTACAAACACTGAGAAGCCACTTTTCACTCACTAGAATGACAAATAGTTCACTGCCCAGATGCCCATATACAGCCTGGCTTTCTGTAACCCTGATAACTAACTGTATGCATTGCGTATGGGTCTTGGCTCCCATGCACATTCCTCGGGTGTGTTTCCCTGGGAGCTTTGATTTCCGCTTTGAGGGCTGGCACAGACTCCTGCTTGCTCTTATAAGAAAATGTCTATGACTGAAAGTTGAAAATGTGCAAGATTCTTTCTTTAAGTACACAAACACTCAAGTCTAGCCACTTTCCTGTAGTCCAGCCAGGTTTTCTCTATGTCTGATACCTGATCAAGAAACCTTTTTTCAGGAAGGAAAAACAACAGAAAAAAAACCTAAGGGAAGGAATGTAGTACATCCACAGCTGAGCATCTTACAAGACTCAACCAAAGGACCTGTACAAACGTGGTCCAAGTAGGCCCACACATACCTTATATAGCTCTGTAAATAAGACTGTGGCCAGCTTCGTGAATTCCTTATTTTGCCAGGCATGGTGGCAAAGGTAGGGAGGGAGGCTGAAGAACGCATTCTTAAAAGTGTTTGCTGCTAGATAAACACTTGTTTACTTACTAGACAAAAATTATTGCATCTCAGCTATCGTTCTCAAAAAATTCAGTGATTTCCCTTACACTCTCCTTAAATCTTATCTCCTGTCAATCAAAATATTTGGGACAAGTCAGAGTTGGACAAAGTTATAAGAAGCCACTATTACCACTTTACCGCCCAGGCACACACAAACATTTGCTGAGTCATTTATAATAGTACAAGAATTCAGATTCCATGGAAGAAATTAAGGACAGAATGTCAGTTTTCCCTTTGAAATTTCCTGGTACTTTATGGTCCAGATCACAATGTAAATATACTTTTGAATCTGTGAATGTCTTGGGTATCCCGCCTCTTCTCTCCCCTTGTACCCTCCCTCTTTTTCTCCTTGTCTCTATGTCCCCTACCTACCCATCTAGTATCATATTCTATTCTTCAAGAGTTCTGATGGGGGCCGGAGCGATAGCCCAGCCAGTAGGGCATTTGCCTTGCACGCAGCCTGCCTGTGCCGGCCTGGGTTCAATCCCGGCATCCCATATGGCCCCCAACCACCGCCAGGAGTAATTCCTGAGTGCAGAGCCAGGAGAAACCCCTGAGCATTGCCAGGTGTGACCCAAAAAAAGAAAAAAAAAAGAGTTCTGATAGGAATCTTCACCTTAACGTGCAGCATACTTTCTATTCAGAGATTCTATATCCTATATACTTCAGTAGATTTACTTTCTTGTAATCGATATAAAAAACCCATCCATTTGGTATGACAGTGGAATTTTGGACCCTTTAAACAAAATGTGAATTATTGGAGGGCAGAGTGTAGGTCACACCCAACTGTGTTCAGGGCTTACTCCTGGTTTTGCCCCTCAGGGATCACTCCTGGAGAGACTTAGAGGAATATAGCCATGTCAGGAATCAAACCTGGGTCACTGCAAGGCAAGTGCCTTACCCACTGCTCTATCATTCTGGTCATGTGAAGTTTAAGGAATATTCCTGGTATAATATGCCTTGACAGGCTTAAGTCTGTAGCAGAGTGACAACAGACCTGTTTTGTTTGTAGAGGGACCAAAAATATTAAGAATGATTGAAAGAAAACCAGAACCCCAATTCCTTGAGAATTTTGATCTAACTAACCATGTCATTAAATCCTACTAAATAAGACATCTTCATCATTATCATTTTATAAATGGAAACTGGAAAATATTCATGAGCTCCCTACAATTTGTGAATGGCAATTCCAAGAATGCAACCCAAGACACCTAACTGGAACCCAGGCCAGCAATTTATCCGTCTATGAATGAGTCTCCGCTTGTACAAGAAGCTGTTGTTGGTGGCTCTCAGACTCTCCAGAGGATTCAAAAATTCCCAGCAGTTTTCCCAGCCACCTCATCCTGCAAGCCAGGGGCGCTCACCACTGAGGCCACATTCCACCTAAGGCAACATTTGAGCTCCAAGTCCCTGGTCCCTGCCCTTCCCCATTTTGCACACCTTTTAAACCTCCAGTGGTAGAAGTAATTGGGGGGTTAGTTCTTGAAAGATTTCACTGTGGCTTCCGACATATTTTGGACTTTTCAAATAATCCACAAAGGAAGAAAGAGTTGGGAAAAGGTGTCTTTAATACTCTTGTGGCTATTAACAACTTGGAATGTTCCTTCTTTAAATAGGCACTTTGAGGCCTCTTTAAGGAATGCTTGGAAAGAACATGAACTAACAATGATGAAAATTCTTCCTGAGCTTCACAGGCCGCTCTGCTAGCCAGTCATCCACACCGTTGGCATGCAGCTATGCTATAGGGCATGTGGCCTGCCTTACTGGTCCCCATGCACATTTGACACAGCAAACGCAGAAGTTGCAGTGGTTATTTTAGTGCCGGCTATTTGTCAATATAATGAATTGGATCATTGAAAACGTAGCCAGTCTAAACAGACTGTTTTCCAATTAGAAATCTATAGTGTTGTGTTGTTTCTGAAGCTTGTCTTTACATAGGAAGTAAATATGCGTATTTTTAATCTAGACACTGAAACTTTATAACCTGAAACTTATCGCCAAATCTACTCTGTACCTTCTCTGTCCAAGAAGGGAGCATTAGAACAGAATACGAGAGAAAGAGGCAGAGCCCTGGGCTCATTCTCTTTACATAAAACAGTAATGGGAACAACTAACAGAAAAGAATATTTAAATAATAAAGATTCTAACTAAAAGCACAAAGTTCATTAAGAACTTTGTGACACTGACAAGTAGTTTTAAGAAAAGGAGAGTTGTGGCTTAGGTTTTATTAGCCATATTTGACATTTATACACTCGCTGCGGAACAAAACATTTCCCTTAATCTGATCTCACTCCACTGAGGCTAGATGGAGACTCCTTAAATTAAGAGAAATTGCAATTACTATTGCTAGCTCTATATAAAGTCACCAATATGCTTTACTCCTTAATACTCTTAGTTGATAACCAGATAAAAAGAGTGTTTTATTATATAATCTTTTCACTGCGAGACAAAATAAGTTCAATTTGCCTTTGTACTTTACAAGTTTAAATACAAGAGAAATCATTTCTCTCTCCGAGCCCCACAACTGTGCTTAAAATGTCCCAAGTAAACCACAAGGATTGTGTGCTGCCCTGCTGCCTAGCTGCTCTGTCACGCGCCCCCGAGTTCATCTAACACCCACAGCCTCTAACTTCCCAGAACCTTTGCTCTGACATAGGAACTGACCCATCGATATTTTTCTTTTGATGAACACTCCTCTCCTTCCCCTCCCTATTCCACCAGTGGTAGAGCCTCATATACTAAGAGAATATACTAAGAGAAAACAAAGTGCTAAACCCCCTGCATCCACCCCCACCCGCATAAATATACCAATACCCGGTCTCCTTTGGGCCTGGCACTGGGCATTCAAACCGTTATCTGAGTAGCTAGGATCAAATTCCTCCAAGGCATTTCACAGGGAAGCTGCCTGGGGACTTTTAGCTGATTATAAACAAGGACCTCCTTTTCCTCCCTCCCAAGAAAAACTCCTTTCAAAGGCACACAGCCTCAAATACGAAAGCCATTGCAAAATTTTTTTTAAAAAATTAAAAAGTAGAAGAACCCCTTCGAATGTTTTAGGAATATCCCTGCTGCCAGTCTGTTCTGCGACGCAGCTCTTAAAAAAGGACTTGTGTCAATAAGCTGAGCTCTTAAAAACAGAAGTCCGATTAGAAATAGCAATCATAATACTTGCAAGCGTGTTTTAAAATAATAAACCGAGCGTGTTAGAAAAGAGAGAGAGAAAAAAACCTCCTATTTGATGTTAGAAATATTGAAGTACTGAGCTTCTCTTCTTCTTTCTTTTTTTTCCTCGCTGGAGTGTGCCAGCTTTTTTCAGACGGGAGGAATGCTGAGTGTCAAGGGGTCAGGATCAATCCGGTGTGAGTTGATGAGGCAGGAAGGTGGGGAGGAATGCGAGGAATGTCCCTGTTTGTGTAGGACTCCATTCAGCTCATTGGCGAGCCGGGCCGCCCGGAGCGTATAAAAGCGGCGGCCGCCGGCCCGGCCTCACACAACAACTCTTCCCGGTGGAGAGGAGGCAGCCAGAGCTCTGCAGCCCCGACGCCAGCCGCCCCCGGCCGCCAGCTCCGAGACCACAGCGCGCCCCGACCATGTCTGTCCGCTTCGCCGTCGTGCTCCTGCTCGCTGTCTGCAGCCGGGTAAGCGCCGGGAGCCCCGAGCCGGCGCCGTTGGGGGAGGGACTCGGCCGGGAAGGGGTGTCGCGGCGGGGCGTGCGCCTGGCTGACCGCCCCCTCCTCCCCGCAGCCCGCCTCCGGCCAGGACTGCAGCGGCCAGTGCCAGTGCCCGGCCGCCCCGCCGCGGTGCCCGGCCGGCGTCAGCCTCGTGCTGGACGGCTGCGGCTGCTGCCGGGTGTGCGCCAAGCAACTGGGCGAGCTGTGCACCGAGCGCGACCCCTGCGACCCGCACAAGGGACTCTTCTGCGACTTCGGCTCCCCAGCTAACCGCAAGATTGGCGTGTGCACGGGTAAGTCGTGCAGCCCCTGGACCATGGGGACTCTGGCCCGGTTCTAGGGGAGTCGGTGATCGGGGAAGAGTGGTCCCGACGGATGGGTGATGGGGGGGCACTTGGGGGCCAGGCACCTCCTCTCATGCACACTCGCACGCCCCAAAGTGAGCTGCTGACTTTGAGACTGTCCCTGGCTGCTTGCGGAACGGGGTCCGAGGAGCATCACTGACCCGCTTTACAGTTAGAGAACCAACCGGGACCAATGTCCGGCTTGAATAACCGATTTGTCTCGGCTTTCCCGACAGCCAAAGATGGTGCGCCCTGCGTCTTCGGTGGGACCGTGTACCGCAGCGGGGAATCCTTCCAGAGCAGCTGCAAATACCAGTGCACTTGCCTGGACGGGGCGGTGGGCTGCGTGCCCCTGTGCAGCATGGACGTCCGCCTGCCCAGCCCTGACTGCCCCTTCCCACGGAGGGTTAAGCTGCCCGGGAAATGCTGCGAGGAGTGGGTGTGCGATGAGCCCAAGGACCACACGGTGGTTGGCCCAGCCCTGGCAGGTGAGTCTTTCAGACTGTGCTTTCTCAGCTGAGGGCAGGGGTGGAGTGGGGAGTTGGGGGTGGGGGTGGGGGGGCTAACTTTGCCAAGGGCCCGGAGGGAAATGCCTGGTTCTGGCGCCTCACCTTCTGTTTATGTGCGCTGCCCACACAGCTTACCGGCTGGAAGACACTTTTGGCCCAGATCCAACAATGATTCGGGCCAACTGCCTGGTCCAAACCACAGAGTGGAGCGCCTGTTCCAAGACCTGCGGCATGGGCATCTCCACCCGCGTTACCAACGACAACGCTTTCTGCAGGCTGGAAAAGCAGAGCCGTCTCTGCATGGTCAGGCCTTGCGAAGTGGATCTGGAAGAGAACATTAAGGTAGCAGCGCAGTGACTATCGGGCATTTTCCTTGGGGGGCGGGGCGGGGGTGATAGTGGAAAGGACCAAGATTAGTTTTCTACCAGGCTGGTTATTATAGGCCAATTATCTCCTAAAATATCTAAGCCATGAGATGTGTTGCTGCAATGAGCTGTTTTCTAATTGGAGCTAGCAGCTTTCCACTAGAAACCCTCCCCAATGTTAACTCAAGACATTCCAACGGAGGCTCTCAGCCTATTTTTAGAAAACTGGGAAAGCAGACTCAAACTTCCTCTCCCCAAAATATAAACAGAAGTCCAACAACATAAGACAGGAGCACAGAGAGGTTGAAGAAAGCCACTCCCCCTTGTAGCCATTGATTTTTTTTTTCTCTCTCTATCTCCTCTTTGTTTTCCATAGAAGGGCAAAAAGTGCATCCGGACCCCCAAAATCGCTAAGCCTGTCAAATTTGAGCTCTCTGGCTGCACCAGTGTGAAGACCTACCGCGCTAAGTTCTGCGGAGTGTGCACCGATGGCCGATGCTGTACTCCCCACAGAACCACCACCCTTCCCGTGGAGTTCAAGTGCCCGGATGGGGAGGTCATGAAGAAAAGCATGATGTTCATCAAGACCTGCGCCTGCCATTATAATTGTCCTGGGGACAATGACATCTTTGAGTCGCTGTTCTACAAGAAGATGTATGGAGACATGGCATAAAGCCAGAGAGAAGTGAGACATGAACTTAGTAGGCTGTAACTTGAACTGATTCACATCTCAATTTTTGTGTAAACATGATTTCAGTAGCAAAGTATTTCAATCTGTTGACAGGGGGAGCAAGGAAAATTCCACCAGATTTAAACTATTATTTCATGTGCCATTCAGATTCAGATAGTCTTAGCAACCCCAGACACTGGTTTGAAGAAAGTTAAGACTTGACCTTGAGACTACATTAATGTGTAGCAGCAGAATGTGTGGTAAGGTGTGGCCGTGGGCCAGTTGGGAGGGCCCCAAACCTATACAAAGGTTTGTCATCTAAAGGCAAATTGTACCTGCTGTTGAGGTGTAGTTGAGAAGGAACATATTTAGTTTGTTCATGGACCTGCCTGAACCCTCCAGCCACAGGCTTGGCTATTAGCTGTATTCACTTCGTCCAGACCTCCTGAGGCTGAGACAGATTCTTTGAAGTCGGGACAACAGGTTCAGCTCTGACATTCTGATTCAATGAACGGTAGTTTGGAATCAGAATCCTGTCTATTAGACTGGACAGCTTGTGGCGAGCCAACTTGCCAGTCACAGGCCAGATTTTTAATTGATATTGTAAATACCATGTATATATATATAAATATATATATATATTTGTACAGTTATCTAAGTTAATTTAAATGTGTCTGTGCCTTTTGTTTTTGTAATGCTTTGATATTTCAAATGGTAGCCTCTACTCTGAACACCATAGGTAAAATGTAAAACTTGTTTGATGATTCAAAGCATGAAATGGATATTCAAATGGAAATTCTGCTCAGTTAGAGTGGCAGTCCTAAAGAGCTAACGTGAGGCAGCTAGCCCTTGAAAGTCTCAAGTGTGAATTGGAAATGTGGTAGCCTCACTGGTTATAAACACATGGCCTTTACTAATAAGCCAGTGGCTCTAGAGGGCTGATCAGTTTTTCCACCTGGAAACATTTTCTTCTTTGACTATGACTGTTTTTTGGGCAGTTTATTTGTTGAAAGTGTGACCAAAAGTTACATGTTTGCACCTTTCTAGTTGAAAATAAAGTATATATTTTTTCTATAAAAGACTTGACTATTCATTTATTCTCTAGACATTTATGAGTTTTCTGGCATATAAAATCAAAACCCTTTGATCTTAAAACAATTCAGTAATTCTATCTTTTCTCATATATAAGATCAATTCAATAAAATTTTACATAAGCTTTTCATAGTGAAGTGTCAGAGACTTGCAGGTCTATACACTGTACTCAGCGCAGTGATGCTTTGTTATCTTCAGTATTTGGAAATGCTTCATTGCTCTCTAGATTATTTGTCACTATTAGTGCTATTGAATTGCACTTGCTCTTTTACACATCTACTGCTACATCTTGGGAACTGTAAGCTTTTCATTTCTAACTTCTGTATTTCATTTACATATAAGTACTCATCTATTTTTTTTTCTATCTGCTTAATCTACTGAAGATATTCCTGAACTTCAATAGTCTGCTATTAAGTCTGAGCAGCGCAAAAACCTGTATAAACCTGGAGCCAATTGGTCTGGTTTTGTATGTTTTTATTTGCCAGGGTAACAATCACAAATAGATGATGGTATAAATAGAAAGGCTGCAAAAGCAAGCTTTCCATTTATTAACATTGATAGGAATTGTCTTAGGGCTACTCCTATATTACAAATTTGGGACATTTTCAGATCTTAACATCAGTAACGTACCAAGTGGTCTGTAAGAGGAAAGATAAATTTGCTCAACAATCCTGCTTTTTGAAATCATAGCAGACATGTTTAGTCTGCTACTTAAAACTGAAGTGGTGTCACTGTCACTGTCACTGTCTTCCCGTTCATCTTCAATTTGCTCGAGCGGGCACCAGAAACATCTCCATATGACCTATCTCATGCAAGTAGAGCCCAAGGGAACCTGATTGCTCCAGGAACATAAAGAGCCTCAAACCATTCCATCAGGTCATGGGAATGAGGTCTATAATTGTTACTGGTATCTGGCATATCAAATACGACACGGGTAGCTTGTCAGGCTCTGCTGTGTGGGTAGCATACTCTTGTAGTCATCTCAAAATCCAGCATTTATTGATGAACCGCTCGAGCCGGGCTGTGATAGGTTGGTCTGTTGGGTGGAGTTCTGACGAGGAGGAAGTCGGATGTGGAAAATGGAGGCCCTCATGGAGTGGAGGGGTCATCTGGCTTGTTGTGAGGCTCTGCTGGGGTGGCGGGCCAGGGCTAGAACCTGCCATCCCTCCCGGGCACCTCATGAGCGGCTGGGCACAGTGAGAGCCAGTAGCAGTGGTGAACAAAAGAAATATTCCAAGGAAAACTAGAATTCTCCTTACTTTTTCCAGATCAGAATAGAAGTGGATTCTAAGGGAGAAAGAATAAAAATAGCTCGTCATGGGATAATTACCAAGGCCTCGCTAGTGTCCTTCTCAGAGACAAAAAATGCATTGAAAATAAAGGCTAGTTCTACAAACAGCCACGGCCACAAACCAAAAGAGAAAACTTCCCATGTTCAAAAGTTGAAACATATTTCAGGCCAAAACACTGGACTTTTGAAATAAACCCACATACCTATATAGCAACTCTGTCAGCAACGGCACCCCACTTCCCCACGTAAACCCACAAAGAAATAAACACAAGTGGCATACTATATTGTTGAGTTCACATTTCCTGTCTGGCAATTAACTAGCTACAGAAGTAAAGTTTGTTCATAGTAAATGAACCTATTTTAAAAGGTATTTGAGAATTTTGTGAAGATAACAATAGTAATGAAGGCACAGATTTCATATTGTCTAAATCTCCACTTTAAAAAAAAGTTACTTGATTGCAGAAACAAAACCCTGTGAGTATTACAAATAAGTAAGTAAGTAAGTAAGTAAATAAATATAAATATATATATATATATATATATATATATATATATATATATATATATATATATATATATATATATATATAAAGCAGCAAAACCTATCTTGGGCACCAGAGTACAAGTGTGGAAAATAACCAACAATGGTAAGTCTTGCTCTATGTCAGCATATGTGTGGGAAAAGCAAAGGAATCCAACAACATATCGGAGAACAAGAGAATTAAGAACATGAGAGCTCCAAAAAGCATCAACAGCAAAATATCGAAGAGCTTCAAAACCAATGGGAAGTTTGCCCGCTTTGGCCAAACATGAAAAACTGAGTTCTCTCCCAAGATAAAACTCCATAGTTGGTCACGGAATTCAAATTGAGCTGGTTAGAAACAACAAATACATTAGAAGAGAGGGTCCTGATAAATTAGATGTGGTTCAAAGTCTCAGAAAGCAAATGCTACACTTTTAACATTACACAAAAACAGCAAAAGAGGGAGTTCTGTGAAGTTAGAAAAGTTTTTTAAACTAAATGTTCTTCCTGAACTTGTTCAGGAAAACTAATATTACATAAATGGAACCAAATTATCAAAGTCAAATCTTGGGCTTATTGAATAGAAAAAATAGAGGCTAAAATAACATGTCCACAGAAAATGAAATATGCCAGAAACCAGTACCCAAAAAACACATCAAAACTATATTTTAAACCATTTTAAAATAACATTAGTAAAATGACACCCCACAAAAACAATGAAAATAACAATTACATTAAGTAGCCAAATGAATTACTATGAACCCTATAAATACAATGATAAATTAAAAATAGAATATATCAAACTAGAAGGACCAATGTGAATAACAAGATAATTCCTTAGAAGAATTGTGAGGATAATAGGCATTTTTAATATAAGAAAAATAAAATATTCCCCCAAAAGGTGATGAATATTGTAGCTAGGCAAAGAAGATCCAACAAAGGCAAGTAGATTTGCTTATTTATGAGGAAGTAACAAGTATAAATTAATCATGAAACCATTACTGTTATAAGAACTTTAACTTATAGTAAATTTTTCCATATTACAAAACATGGCTCATAACTAATAGAATCTACATTTTAACATTTTTTACATTTTTTACATTTTAATTATACTTATAGTAAATGTTGCTACATGCACTTAATTATAGAAAATACCATGTTATTAATGAACTTGACTAAAACTTGTATTATAGAAAATACCATGTTATTAATGAACTTGACTAAAACTTGTAATATAATTAGTAAAAAAGAAAATCTAGATATTTAAGACATAAGAAATAAGCATATATAAAAGAAATGCACATAATCACTTATCACTTGTCTTCCCATTGTTCATTAACTTGCTCAAGCGGGCACCAGTAACGTCTCCATTCATTGGGATGAGGTACATTATTGTTACTGTTTTTGGAATATCGAATACACCATGGGTAGCTTGCCAGGTTCTGCCATGAATCTGGGCCCAGGGGGGTCCAGTCTTTTCTATGTCTGACCATCAACCATCCAGTAGCCTTAGAAATTTAAGTTACCCAAAGTCTCAAGAGATCAAATAAACATTCAGTGGGATAAAAGTTTTGCAACCCAGTTTATCACTTTAGAAAACTATGTCTTAAACTAAATCATTGCTTCTTGAACCCGTTTCTTATACCACAACTATTTCAACTCAGAGGATTTTTTTAGACCAGATATTCTAATAGTTCATTGCAGAAATTAAAAAAAAGTACTTTTAGACATATCAGCATAAGAAAACATTTGAACTACCAATTTTCGTGAAACACAAGACTTTCTTTGACTTAATTGCAATAATTCTTGTACCTTAGTTATTTTCAAAACTGCCCGATTTCTCATTAAAATTTGACTAAAGCTTAAGGTAAAGCTTTGCTCTGTCCCACAAAGTTTTTATCTTTTCCTAATTTTGGCTTTAGCTCTCACCCTTTCTAAGCAGCACAGGCTCTGGAGCTGAGAGAATCAGGCAAAAGGAACCCTTTAACCTTTTATAATCAAATCTCTTAACCCTTTTCACCATAGAATCTAAATTGAGCATGTCAATTTCTCCTCATGCTCAACTGTATACAGTAAAACTAAATTATCATTAGACATTTTGGCAGTATTGACCAGACTAGAAAAATTGAAATAACACTTTTTTTTTTTTTTTTTGCTTTTTTGGGTCACACCCGGCAATGCTCAGGGGCTACTTCTGGCTCTGCACTCAGGAATCACTCCTGGCGGTGCTCGGGGACCATATGGGATGCTGGGAATCAAACCCAGGCCGGCACAAGCTGGCCCGTGCAAGGCAAACACCCTACCCGCTGGGCTATGGCTCAGGCCCCCGAAATAACACTTTTTAAGGTACTCAAGAAAAGAAAATGTGAACCAAAGGAATTTCTATGCTCTAAAAATGTCATATGAGAGTAAAAAACACCAAAAAAAAACCTCAAAAATACACAAAGCTCAAGGGTATGTTGTTCATGTGCTTCCTGAGGAGCCTACTAAGGAATCTTTAGCAGTGAAAAATGTCTGAGATATATTAACATAAAAACAGTTGGCAAATATTTAATATAGTGTACCATTAGAACGAAAACGGAAGGAGCTAGAGAGGTTAAGAGGTTAAGATTCTTGTTTTGCACGTGGTTGACATGATCCTGGGACCCCATATAATCCCATGAGCTCACCAGGACAGATCCCCAAGCACAGAGCCAGAAGTAAGCCTTAAGAATCGCCAGGTATGACCCCAAAACAAAAGAAAACCTAAAACTGAATTGAGGTTAGAGAGGAGAATTCATAATATATAAAAAATTCTTTATTTTCTACTTGCTTCTTTGACTACCTTTAAAGGCTTAATATAGAAGCGTCTCTCTGTTGCTTTGTATCCTATATTTAGAATTAAAATCAGACTTGATATTTTAAGCATATATTTTATACTGTTTATCTTATTCTTAGACTTAGCAACAGTTGATACATAATCATCATTAACCAAAAATAGTTAAAAACATAAAAAAGAAAATCTTTTATGATTTTATCTATGGCATAGAGAAATTACAACAAAATGAACATGAAAATAAAAATTTCCTAGAGGCTGTATGTGTACCACAGTGCTCTAGGTCCATGCTGATTTGAACGACTTGGTTTTTTATTTATTTATATATCCTGAACTAGTTATCTAAATTTTGTTGTGTAAAGCTTATATTATTTTTATGGTTTCTAGTCAATGAAATGGATAGACCATATGCAAGGCCTTACCCATTACACTGTTTCTCTGACACCTGCTTGTGTGTGAAAATACAAACATATCATTATGTGTATGTTACTATTTCTAACTCAACTTTAGGAATACAGTTTTGCTCATACATATATAAATACTTGCATGGTTATAAAATTTTCATTTGTATATTATCATTTTATTTATACTTAACTCGACTATATATTATAAATAGACATATAATTACATTATTGTTATATTTTCCTGCTTTTTTGCTCGGAATTCCTATATTCAATTACACTATGGATAAATGAGAGTATCTATGCTGAATCACTTGCTTTATCTCACATTAAACAGTCAACAATCTCAGAATAATAATATTAATGCTAGCCCTACCAGTGAGTTCAGTGAAATATTTGGGAGGTGATATACTCAATATACTAGAAAACGATATACTCAATTGCCCCCACTCTTTGTTATTGTACTGTACATTTTTAGAATACAAATTTTGGTATGTATTTTAAATACATATTGTCTACACAGATAATATATGTAATTATATAAAATAGTACTATCTAGCACACTCACAGACATGGGGCAGAGCTGCTACAGGTTCTCCCTGTGCCCAGCTGCTCATGAGGCACCAAGGAGGGATGGCAGGTTCTAGCCCTGGCCCTCCACTCCAGCAGAGCCTCACAACAAGCCAGACGAACCCCGACTCCATGAAGAGCCTCCATTTTCCACATCCGGACTTCCCCAGTCAGAACTCCACCCAGCAGACCAGCCTATCACAGCCTGGCTCACACGGCCAACAAATGCTGGATTTTTTAGATGACTACAAAGAGTATGCTTGCCAGAGACTCTCAGACATGGGGGCAGAGCTGCTACTTGCTCTCCCTGTGCCCAGCTGCTCGTGAGGTGCCTGGGAGGCATGGCGGGTTCTAGCCCTGGCCTGCCACCCCAGCAGAGCCTCACAACAAGCCAGACCATCCCTCCCCTACTCCATGGGGCCCACCATTTTCCACATCCGGACTTCCCTCTCGTCACAACTCCACCCAGCAGACCAGACTATCACAGCCCGGCTCATGCGGCCACTAGGGTTCATCAATATATGCTTTATTTAGAGGTGACTACAACAGAATGCCATCCACCCGGCAAGCCTGGCAAGCTGCTCGTGTGGTATTTGATATGCCAAATACCAGTAACATTTATATCAGGTCATTCCCTTGACCAAATATAATGGTTTGAGGCTCTTTATGTTTTGGAGCAAGCGTATATCTTTGGATTATACTAGCATGAGACAAGACATATGGAGATATTACTGGTGCCCGCTCTAGCAAATAGATGATTAACGGAAGATAGTGATAGTGATGCTACCCGCATGGCAGAGCCTGGCAAGTTACCCGTGTCGTATTTGATATGTCAAATACCAGTAACAATCATAGACCTCATTCCCATGACCTGATGGAATGGTTTGAGGCTCTTTATGTTCCTGGAGCAAGCAGGTACCCTTGGGCTCTACTTTCATGAGACAGATCATATGGAGATGTTACTGGTGCCGCTCGAGCAAATCAATGATGAACAGGAAGACAGTGACAGTGATCTAGCACTATCCTCCCGTTGATCATCTATTTGCTCGAGCGGGCACCAGTAATATCTCCATATGTCCTATCTCATACTAGTAGAGCCCAAGGGCATCTTCTCACTCCAGGAACATAAAGAGCCTCAAACCATTATATTAGGTCATGGGAATGACCTAATATAAACGTTACTGGTATTTGGCATATCAAATGCAACATGGGCAGCTTGCCAGGCTTGCCGTGCAGGTGGCATATCCTTGTAGTCACCTCTAAATATAGCATTTATAGATGAACTGCGTGGCCGCTTGCAGCTGCGCGAGATGGACTGTGATAGGCTGTTGCTGGGGGAGTTCTGACGAGAGGGAAGTCTGGATGTGGAAAATGGCGCGCCGATGGAGTGGGGTCATCTGGCTTGTTGTGCGGCTCTGCTGGGGTGGCGGGCCAGGGCTAGGAACCAGCCATGCCTCCTGGGCACCTCATGAGCGGTTGGGCACAGGGAGAGCAAGTAGCAGCTCTGCCCCATGTCTGTAAGTCTCTGGATCAGCATACCTGGGTCGAATTGAAAAAAAACTGCTGCCCAGAGAGTTTATGTGCCCGGTGTCCATTGAGTCTTGACCTGAAGAGAGGATAAGGTGAAATCTTTTCATGGTCCTCTTTTTTGAGTGTTTTTCACCCTGTTATGTCTGTTTTTTCTACGGATCGGATTTCTGAAGATGAAACACTCAAATATGTTTCTGTTTCTTTTCTAACGTGACACGAAATTTTGCCAAGTTTAGTGTAAGCTCTTTCATGGCAAGCACCTGGGGAGGGCTAAGGGGGGGGGGGGGGGGGGAGAGAGAGAGAGAGAGAGAGAGAATAATGACTTTGAAAAATAATATGACATCTACTAAGTAACACAGCAAACTATTTTTTGTCAGAGTGCCTCCCAAGCAGTGTCTAGCAGGCCAAGGGTCATTTCTTGATTGAATTAAAGTTGGCAGCAAGTAAGGCATGCGCCTTAATCCCTACACTATCTTTCCAGTCCTGGAGCAGTAAACTTTCACTCTACATATAAAAACAAGAGATATGAAGAAAATACATATACAATGTTCTCAATACAGTTTTATCCAACCAAAACTGAAAAGTGTACCAACAGGCAATAAATCACTATCTGTCTGTCTTCCCATTGTTCACCGATTTGCTCGAGTGGGCACTAGTAACATCTCCATTAGTCCTGTCACAAGCAAGTGCAACCCAAGGGCATCTACTTGCTACAGGGATAGGAGGAGCCCGAAACCATTTTTCAGGTTATGGAACTGAGGTCCATAATAGTTACTAGTCTTTGGCATAAAAAGTAAATAAAACATGGTAGCTTGCCAGGCTTTACCGTGTAGGTGGTATAGTCTCAGTAGAAGGCTCTCAACTCGAACATTTACTGATGAAACTTAAAGGGGGAAGATCAGGTTTTCTCTTAGATGGAGCTCTGAGGAACTATGGAGTCTGGGTGTTGAGAATGACTAACTGCATGATGTGTGGTTTGCTCTGGCTTAAATAAATAGGCAATAAATAGAATGTAGAACACTCATGCAATGGAATAACTTCCATCAATAACAAAGAACTACTAATATTATGCGGAAGTTAAAGAAATTCCATGATGACTTTACGTGTAACATTGAAAAGTAGGTAAAACTAATCCGCATTTTCAGATTTCAGAATAGTGCTTACTTGGGGAGGGAGAGCAAAAAGGGGTGGTGGGAAGGACATTCAAGTGAACTTGAAATGTATTTGCTAACGTAAACTTCATTTTATTTATTCATTTATTTTTGCTTTTTGGGTCACACCCAGCAATGCTCAGGGGTTGCTCCTGGCTCTGCACTCAGGAATTACTCCTAGTGGTGCTCTGGGGGACCGTATTGGATGCTGGGGATTGAACAAAGGTCAGCTGCATGCAAGGCAAATGCCCTACCTGCCATGCTGTTGTTCCAGTCCCACGTAAAAACTTTAATACTAAATGAACTATTGAAACAAATTAAAAGAATACAAATATATAAAAATTTTCCTATGTTTATGGACTGAAAATAATTGTTTTAGCTAGAGCAATAAATAAATTCAATGCAATGACTACAGAATATGTTTACAAAACAGAACAAAAGTTATGAGCTATGAGAGATACTAAAGAGAAAAAACTGGGTAGGGGGAGTGGAGCTGTCACACTCCCTAACTTTAAAATATACTTTAAAATATACTACTAAGTCAGTAATTAAAAGAGAATAACATTGAAATAGATACACAAATCATTGAATAACAGATTGAAAGCATGAAAACAAATCCACACACATATATAAACAACTAATTTATGTCAAGGAACCTTAAAGTTTACAACAGAGCAAGGATAGTATCTTCAATAAATGATACTGAAAAAGATGGATAGCCACCTGCAAAATAATGAAACTATAGCAAGTATATTTTAAAAATTTCTAATAGATTAAAGACTGTGTGTAAGATATGAAAGCATAATATACATAGCGAAACATAGGCAATATTATCCTGGACATCAACCTGGGGATGTGTTTGGGGACCCTACTCCAAAGGTAATGTTTGCAAAAACTAAAATAAGCTAAACAAGAAGATGTAAAAACTAAATTGAGGAACATAAATGTGCATCAGATATCTGTATATTCAACATATAAAACAAATACATGAAACACAACTATTAACTCAATTAAAAAATATGACTTGAAAATGAACATAAATATGAGTAGACATATTGCCAAAGAAAATGTGGATTCAATTACCAGCACTGCCAAAAGAAAAAAAAGAATAGAAAGAAGGAAAAATAGAAAGGAAGGAAGGAAGGAAGGGAGGGAGGGAGGGGGGAGGGAGGAGGGAGGGAGGGAGGAGGGAGGAGGGAGGGAGGGAGGAAGGAAGGAAGGAAGGAAGGAAGGAAGGAAGGAAGGAAGGAAGGAAGGAAGGAAGGAAGGAAGGAAGGAAGGAAGGAAGGAAGGAAGGAAGGAAGGAAGGGCAAGCAGATATTTTGGACCAGAGAGCTCAATGGGCTGAGCACATGCCTACACTCAGGAGTCCATGGCTTTAGGCCCCACAGCCAGCGTTGAGGCCCCAGCACCACGAGCGACAAACCAGTACAGAGCTGGAATAGCTCCAAGTGCCTCTGGGTGTAATACAAAAAATTGAAATTAAAAAAAAAATCACAATAAGTTAGTGAAAAAAAAACAGATAGATGAATTCCTATCATTTTCAAAACCACAAACATAGAGGATATATGCTTAGTGAAATAAGGTAGACCGAAAAGACAAACATTAATAACATAATTTCACTAGAAAGTGGTACATTGAAAATATTCAGATGAATAAAGTAAAATAAATTTCAGGTTGCAAACTAAATAAGAAAGAAAGACAAGTAGGATGAGTAAGTTGGGACAAAGGAGCAAAATACAGGGAAGGAGATAAATGTATTTTACATCGAACATAATATAATACAAATGCATGTTGATTTTCAATGATGCCATACCTTAAACTTAAAATGTTATGCATGTTACTGCAATAAAATTTTTTTTCCAAAACCCTTAAAGGAATTTTGTGGATTTTTTTATCTCCTTGACACTGGTCATGGGATAGGTGTTAAAAGATTGTATACTTGAAACTCAACCATAAGTAACTTTATAAATCACAGTGCCTCTATTTAAAGAAAGTGAAGAAATTCTAAATAAACAAAAATCAGGAGCTGCTGACTCTCACTTGAAGTTGTGTTCATTGTGAAAGTTGTTGCTTCTATTTAGGACACTTGACGTGAGTCTAGAAGGTGCTGTGATGAAAACTCAAGCTAAGCACTCCCCAAATAGTAAGTAAGTGGCCAATGGAAGTTGACACACGCAACAGCAACTGCCAAGATGCCCTACTGAAACATGTTGACGGAAAGGACCATTTGGTGTATCTCACAGAGGTGCTAACTCTGTGAATCGTCCTCTTGATGGATTTCTGAAGGAAGGAAGCTCTTTGTTTATTTAAACAGGCTTGAATGAATCACCCTTGAAGTGGGGAATGAAGAAATACTACTGCTTTTATTATGCTCCACACAGAAAGAACATCAGAATTTCCATCAAAACCAAATTCTCCATGTGATCTTGCATTTTCTATTAATAGCACTATTGATCCACTTGCTACGCAGGTGGAAACACTCCATTTCCCATGGAATCCTCCATTTCCCTTTCTCCCACACTCAGGTATTTTAACTTCAGTTTCTAAATTCATTACAGAGAAAATAAACCCAGATCCAGTCATCGAGTGGACCCACAGTTTTGTGAGTAAGAGTTCTATGAATATCGAAGAGAACTCCCCTTGGCTTCCCCAGAGAGGAAAAAAAAAGTAATCATTTTTTTACCATTTTTCTTAACATTCATTTTCTCAGCCCTCAGGAGAGACTGTTTCACCAAACTCAAACTTAGTGAATTTTTTATCAGAATCTAACCTATCTGGTGAGAGGAAAATAACTAACTTGAACTCCCTCTTGGAGTGTAGTCACACCTAAGATGGGGCCGAAAGGGAGAAGTTTTGGAGTTCACCTGGACAGTCTCACTGAGATCCGAAGGTCTCAGCTTAAGACTTTAGAATTCTTCCTCTCTCCACACACCTAAATAGTAACTGACTAAAGACATATTTCCTGTCTGAATAGATAAGCAATGGGCATGCCAGAGGCTCAAGTTTGATCCCCAACACTATGTCCCCTACCTCCTCCCCAAGCACAAACAGTAGCAATGTCATAGATAAAGCCTAGAGTAACCCCTGAGCACTACTGGGTGTGGCCCCAAACAAACAAAAAAGATATGTTTACTGTGGCTACTTTTACTGGAATTATCATGAGTACCTTTCAACAAAAATATCAAAACTTTTTGGACTGTTTTAGGGTCTGCAGTCATACTATGCTTGCCTTGTATGAGTTCAATTCCTGGGCTCAATTCCTTGCCAAGTTCACTTCTGGGCACCCCACTTGGTCCCCTGAGCCCTGACAGGAGTGATCCGTGAGTATGGACTCAGGTGTAAGACCTAAGCATAACCAGTTGGGGACCCCACCAAAAAAGGGACTGAACGGTTTTGGAGCCAGAAATATGGTTGATATAGCAGAGAGCTGGAATCATAAGGCTGGAATTTAAAGAAAAAATTTAATGTAGACACTAATTTACAAATGTGTACATAATAGAGCTTTTAGGCATGCAATGCTCTGACATCAATCTATTCATTCAAGGTGTATATAAAACGAAAATAATGTATAATTCATGTGTGATGGGAAGAGATAAAATATACATAAGAGAGAAAAGAAGAGAAAAATTATTTGCATCATAAATTGCTGAGAAAAAATAAAAATAAATAAATAAATTGCTGAGAAATACCTTTCAAAACAATGTTAGGCATCATATCACAGATTCAGGTAGTCTAAAGTACAACACATAACAAAGTTTGTGCAACTTTTGGTTAATATTCCACTAAAGTGTGTGCAAATACCCCAGCCACGTATAAATATGTGAGCACTACAACCAGATGCATCCAACCCTGATATCATATAAATAGCAATGGCAACAAAAGGCAGATGGAAATACATTTTGTCTTTTATTTTGATTTTTTGGACCACACCCAGAAGTGCTCAGAGATTACTCCTGGTTCTGAACTCAGGGATCACCCCAGCAGGGTTCATATGTGGTGCCAAGGGATGGAACCCACGCCAGCTATGTGCAAGACAAGAGTCTGGACCTCTGTATTATCTCTCCTGCCCCCTGGGGAAATATTTTTTTCTAAACTTTCTGAAATTTATAATCTAGGAAAAATTGGAAAATCTCAACAAACCTCAACAAAGTAAAAAAAATTTAAACAATATCAAAAGTAAAACATAAATGCCCACGACCAGATGGTCTCACTGATAACTTCTACCAAATTTTCAAAGAATTAATAACTAAAGTTTTCAAACTTTTCCATAAAATTTGACAAGGAAGGAAAACCTCTAAACTCATTTTTATGAAGCCATAATGATGATGATTCCCAAACCAGATGAGAATATCAAATAAAGGGATAGTGTAGGCCACTGCCTCTATTAACATAAATATTAGCATTAATACCTTAAATATCGCAAAGGTAACAGAGGCTCAATTTTATAGCTTTTTAAATTTGATTGATTTTAATAATACAGTTGTTATTGACTTTTACCTAGGCCATAAAAAACTAGAATATGGGTGAAATTGATGTAATAAAATAAGATTATTAGTACCATGCTACTATAATATTTCAAGTGCAAGAAGGCTGTTAACAGATTTTAGGATATTTAAGAAAAGAATTCGGGGAGTAACTTTTTATCTTTAGAGGACAAATAAAAAGATTTATGTACAAATGTGTACATGTTTGTATAGTCACAAAATACTCAGGAGCATCAGGGGAAATTTTTGTACTCAGAGAAACTAAATTGAGTCACATATTTGGAAAATAGCAATAAGGTAAGTTTTGTTTTGCCATAAAATGTCTATAAAAATAATATATTATTGTAAGTAGGTCCTTTGAGTTTATTTTTGCAGGAGATCTTGAGTATTCTGGTGATAATTTTATGGAGATCTTGAGTACTATGGTGATAAATATCAAATATATTTTTGATCATTTTGCATCTTTGTATTTTTTGAGTAACAAACAGATGTGACCAAAGTTATTATATTTAGTGGCAGCAATTAAGAAAAGGAATTGAAGAGAAACAAAAATATCTAATCGACAAATTCCTAATTTTTTTTTGCAAATTTCATGAGATCTTTAAAAATAATGGCAATGGAAAGTTGAAAATGGTTTAGAATTTTCCAACTCTGGAGGGATGCTAGTGGAGATTTGTGCCTACTTCTTGGAGAGGAACTACAAAAGTCTAGAGATTTCTGAAGAGAAGATAACTTATAGTAATATGTAAGTTTTAAAAAAAGCATAAAGAGATCCTGGTGCTTGAGAAGATAAAGAAAATCTCAACTTGGGTTTATCAGTTTAATGAAGTTTTTAGAGGTAAAGGAACCTAAGTAGTTTCCATGGTTTATGAGAGACTAGAAAAAGGGAAGAAGTTATAGACCTACCCAGTGATTTCTTGAATCCTTTAGTAAGTCCTAAAATGATCATCAGAATAAGGACACCTCATTTATTTAGATTTCGGAGAAAAAACAATAAGTTTGTGGCCTTCAGAAAAAAGCAATATGTCAACTTAAGTCTCTGAGTTGTTTCAAGATCTTGGTCATTGTGAACAGTGCTGCAATAACATACAGGGGAAAATGTGTTTTCAAAATATTGCTCTTTGTTTTTTTTTAATTTTTATTTTTAATTATACCACCATGAGTTATACAATTAAAAAGATGCTCATGATTGGGTTTCAGTCATAAAGTGTTCCAGCACCCAACCCTCCACTAGGGCCCTATTCCCATCAACAATGTCCCAAATTCCCAAATATTGCTCTTTGGATCCTTGGGGTAATCGCAAAAAAGCGAAGCAAATTTAAGATCTGTCAACAACCCAAGTACTCAAGAATAGAAGACTGCATAAATTAAGATGTGTATATAAATACACTGATACCCAAAAACATATAGGCAGGCAGGCAGGCAGGCTGGCAGATATATAATGTGATATAGAAGCCAAGAAATAGTACAGAGGGTAGGGTGTTTACCTTGCATGTGGCCAACCTGGGTTTGATCCCCAACACCCCATATGGTTTGACGAGCATTGCCAGGAGTGATCTTTGATAGCAGAGCCAAAAAGTAAGCCCTGAGCACCACTGAGTGGTAAACCAAAACAAAACAAAAATGTGATATATATGAGTATATATAACATATACATATATACAAAATATACATATAATAGGATAATAGTCATCACAATATATAATGACAGGATAAACACACTGTGATATATATGTATATATATACAGATGTATATATACATATATATATAAATATATATTCATTCAACTATAAGAATGAATGATACCATAAAATTATCAGCTAAGTTAGAACTTTTACAAGAAGAAAACAAACAACCCCATCAAAAAATTGGGGGAGAAGAAATGAACAAAAGCTTCAGCAAGGAAGAAATTTGAAAAAATGCTCATCATCACTAATCATTAGAGAGATGCAAATCAAAACAACAATGAGATACCACTTTACACCACAGAGACAGGCACATATTCAAAAGAGCAAGAACAACAAGTGCTGGCGTGGATGTGGGGAAAAGGGGACACTCATCCATTGTTGGTGGGAATGCCGGCTGGTACAGCCTTTCTGTAAAACAATATGGACATTCCTCCAAAGACTAGAAATTGAACTCCCATTTGACCCAGCCATACCACTCCTGGGAATCTACTCTGGGAAACCAAAAATACGCAGCAGAAACACCATCCCTACTTTTATGTTCATAGCAGCATTGTTCACAATAGCCAGAATTTGGAAGCAACCAGAGTACCCGAAAATCGATGACTGGATAAAGAAGCTTTGGTACATCTACACAATGGAATACTATGCAGCTGTTAGGAAAAATGAAGTTATAAAATTTGCCTATAAATGGATGGACATGAAGAAGATTGTGTTGAGCGAAATTAGCCAGAAGGAGAGAGACAGATACAGAATGACTGCATTTATTTGCATAACATATACATACATATATTTGCATATACATACATATTATGATACCAATATCCAAGGTCAAGTGAAACATATATTAGGAGGTCTTGTCAAAGGTGGGAATTATTGCAGGCGTGTGGCAGTCAGAGGCTAGGTAGGACAGAGGATGGAACAGTGTGCTAACAATTGTCGAGGGTACTGGTGCCAACCTAGAACTGAGCATTAAATGGAGGCAGGGGGGATACACATGACAACCCTTTGATGTATGTTCTGTGATCCATAGTCTGGAAGGGAAGGAAAAGAGAAAGAGAGAGAAAGGGAAAGAAATAAAGAACCTGCCATGGAGGAGGGCTGGGGGAGGGGGGGGGAACCGGGGACATTGGTGGTGGGAGATGGGCACTGGTGGCGGGATGGGTGCTGGAACACTGTATGACCAAAACCCAAATATGAACTTTTTAATTGTATATCTTTGTAATTGTAAAACTAAAAACTTAAAAAAAATAAATAAATAAAACACCAAAAAAAAATTGCCCCTAAGTGGATGGAACATCTACTATGTGAATGGACTTAATTCTATGTGAAATCAGTCAAAGGGAGAGGACAAATACAGATTTATCTTTCTTTTAAGATAGATATTTAAAAGAAAAAAAAACAATATGGGAGCCACAGCTGGATAAAGGCAATATACTGGGAGCTGTTCTACAAAACTGAGCTTACCTGGAGCAGTAGGAGGGGCCAGAGGGGTTCCTCGGACATGGTGGAGGAAAGCAGTGGTGCGTGTAATGGTGGAAATATGTATGCATAAAGTTTTCATTGTAAATCATGTCAATCAATAAAAATGGGGAAAATTTTAAATTAAACCTTTGGAAAATGAGTTGATTCAGTTACACTGATTTTCTATGAAGTGCAGCAAGAACCCTGCAAAGAATTTCTCACCCTTGAAAAATTGGCAAGAAAGAATATTTCACACTTGTAATTGAAAAAGCAAAATGCTGTTGTCAGTAAATCAGATGATGTCATTAGAGACAAATAATTAACTTTATTGGCCATTCAAATACATACATGACTTCATTTCTGACATGGAAAGTTGTGTTCATGTGACTAGGGTGGTTAATGACTTAACTTTCATGTTAATCATTCTAACTTCGTTAGTTTGTTAATTATTATAAAGTATGTACTTTGGTAAGAACTTGCTGGGTTTATATCCTGATATTAAATACAAAAATCCTGATTTTCAAAGCAGATTCATAAAGGAGCGATGTGAATGATCTTAAAGATAACCTCCTGAACACCTATGTCAATCAACTCCTATTAGTCAATCCTAAATGCCAGAGACTTGTCACAAAAATAACAATTTTCGTACAGTTCCATGTTAGTAGCTGTACTTCACTGCTATGCTTTATTCCTGCCCAGGTGCTAGAAAGCAGGCTAAGAGAGTAGCCTCCATTTGGGGACACAACATCATTATGGCTACAGTGAGTGAGGAAAGGGCAAAGCACACAGAACATCATCTAGCGAACGGTTCTTCTGTTTGTTGCTTCAAGTTGGCATTTATGCTTCCAATGGCTGAAGCAAGTCACAGGATTGAGCTGCCTTTGGGCAGAAAGTAGAAGCACCCACAGGGAGGCTAAACAGGTGCTGTGCACTGGGTGAGAAGCATATCTGAGCAACAGGGAGGGAATGAATCGTAGGAACAATTATAAGACTGAATAATTACAAGTCCCAATTAGCACAGTCATCTCAAATGCGTCCTTCCCGTAATAGGTTATTCTGAATTTTAGATGACTTGAGATTGTGTGACTTCTTCCAACTTTTAGCTAAAAGTTAAAGTCTTGAAGTAAGACCGTGATCCTAATTCCATTGTTTTCCTCTGTTCAGTTCTGTTCTTCTCTGGAACATGAGGATTTAACCCATCTTCTCTCTCTTCTATACCATTTTATTTATTAACTTACTTGGCACTAGATTTACCATTTTTTTTATAAAGGAAGTTCGATTTCTTTTATTTTATTTTATTTATTATTATTTTTTTTTTTTGCTTTTTTGGGTCACACCCGGCAATGCTCAGGGGTTTCTCCTGGCTCTGCACTCAGGAATTACTCCCTGGCTGTGCTCGGGGGACGATATGGGATGCCGGGATCGAACCCGGGCCGGCATGAGCCGACCATGTGCAAGGCAAACGCCCTACCCGCTGGGCTATCGCTCCGGCCCCAGATTTACCATTTTTGATATGTCCCAAGAAGAAAAAATATTAAAATAAACAGCTGAGCAGAGAAGTCCATAATAATGTCAGACTTCTCACAATCAGATATTAACATGTCCAGGATGAGAATTTTGTCGAATTTCAAACAACAAACTGTCTGAAACTTGCCTTGTACTAAACAGGAAGGACTGAATATAGGAGTGGAGAGAGGTTTTCAGGAAAGTTTTATGGTCTTACTAGGCACTGAGTTTTGGTTTTTTTTCTATGTAGGTTCTACTCTATATCATATAAAAACATCAAACAAATCCTTACCTCATACTAAAAATAATTTTTGGCAATAAACTTTTTGAAAGGATGTTTATAATTTTACTTCTGAAATTATGTGACTACAGGTAGCACTTGATTTATGGTTGGTTATTATTTCTCAGCTATCACCAAGTAGACTTCGGAATTCTTTCCAAGGAAGAAATTCCAGCCTCCAAAGCTATTTTCAAAAGCAATAAAATTTGTATAAACACAAAATTTTAAAGTTGTAAACACCAAAAATAGACAGCTAAACACATTACTTTCAGCATCTTCCTTCTCTTACATTGCTTGAAAGCAACACATATTTCTTTCAGGACTTAAACATGTTCATGAGTTTCTGGAAGCTCATAGGCTCCAGAGTCTGCACCTATTCAACCCAATGAATATAACAGCTCTAGAGTAGCTTTATCCCAAAACTATTCTGAGGGAAATAAAACACATTCTTGAAACATTTGAGTCCAGAGTCAGAATCTTAAGAAATAATTTGAGCAAACACTAAAATAAAGCAGCAGGTACTGTCCGAAGATCAGAATTCTAACCCCAGACAAAGTGACAAATTTCGTTGTAGACCTAAGGAATAGGAGTGGATGAGAGGATAGATGGAAAAAGTGCTTAAGATTTCTACGGAACAATTGAAAAGCTGATGTCTAAGGAAAGTGCTTTGTTGGTTTGTTTGTTTAGATCACACTTGAATGTACTCAGGGCCTTACTCCTGGTTTTGCACTTAGATATCACATTTGTGGAGCACAGGAGACTCCAAGGGACCCCACTGGGGATAAATCCTAGTGGACAATGTGCAAGACAAGTGCTCTGTCCACTACTATTTCTCGAGTCTCCTAAGCATAGCACGCTTTTGCAATTTATGGGGAGCAAAAAAAAAAAAAACAAACAAAACTTGCCGCTCACTTCCTAGCCCCAAACAACTCAACCTGACTCAAAAAAGTAAGCATACTATCAATTTCCTTTACATAAGTCCTGTTCAGAATAGAAAAATATATCAGAAAAGACACTGGATTTAAAAAAAAAATTATAGCTGGAGACCCTTCACTAAAAGTACAAGAGAACCAGCTATCCAAGGATTCTTGAGGTCATGCCTGGATGGGAACAAGTCACGCAAGGAGCCGGTAAGAGAAGACATTGAGATGTCTCCTGGAAAACTGGAGAGGAAAATAAATAGCATCAGCACAGACATTTGCATCTAGGGGGCAGCTCTTTGGGGCCAGAAAGTAACAGGCAAGTTTTTGTTTTTGTTTTTGCCCACAATTCATCAAGAAGTTTCCTTTGAGTAGTGCTTTTTAAATGAAGATGCATAACGAGGAATGATACAATATTGATGCAATGCTTCATTTTCAAAATTTTATTTATTTAGAGGGGGGTTTCTGGCCACACCATGTGGTTTTCAGTGCTCACTCCTGGCTTTGTACTCAGGGTTCACTCCTGGCAGTGTTCAGACAGTATACGATACATTGTATGACAAACTTGTTTCTTTGAAAGTCTTATTGGCAAACCGGGAGTAAGAGTCTATTGGATTATCTCTTCAGTCCTCTGCCTATTTTTAAAGGTATATCCTACCATTTTCACCAGATGCTGCAACAATGTATGCTTTAATAGTACACAAACACATATTTTGCTCTTTATCCTCATCAATACTTACTGTTTCTAATCTTTCTGACTTGGTCCATTCTCTCATATATGATGTATCACATTGTGGTTTTAATTTGTAATTTCCTAATGATACTGAGCATCTTTCATGTGCTGTGGACCATCTAGATGTTTCATTTAAAGAGGGAGTATTCCTGTCCTTTGCTGATTTATTAATTGGTTTTCTTGCTTTAATTTTAAATAGCTGTGTGAGCTTTTTAAAGTTTTATATGCTAACTCTTTATCACACACATGAATTATTAGTGTCTTCCCTCAGTTACTAGGTAGACCTCATGTTTCCTTGGTAATTCCTTTTGTTATATAAAGCTTTTAATTTGTTCTAATCATATTTCTTTTGTTTTCTTGCCAATGCAATTCCCTTACCTGTATTTCCTTGCAAGTGAAGTTGAATCTCTGAATACATTTCTGATATTGAAGACCTGAAGCTATTCACTTACTACTCTCATGAACTTATAGTCCAATATCTAAACCTGTAATCCATTTTTAGTTGATATTTGTGTGTGTGAAATGACAGGGATAAAACCCATTGCTTTAAGCATAAAAAGAACTTGATCACAGAGTTAAATTCCGAGCCCTTTTTCATTCTGTAAATATGACGCCCAGTATATTTACAGTTACAAATAGGCCCCTCAAATTTTATTGAACATTGCTGCATATTGACATGTATTATTTGAATGGTTTAATATTTAAGAACTATTTTATAATCTATCTCCTCTTCCAAATATATCAAGAAAATGCAATGTGCATAGATATTTACCTGTAAACTGAGAAGAATGAAATAAGTGCTACATTCTCATTTGCTGGGATAAGCTATCGTTAAAAAAAAATATATATATACATACATACATACATACATATATATAGAATTATAATTCTATATATAATTCTATATATAATTAATAAATGGAGATACAGGATATATATATATATATATATATATATATATCTATATCCTCTATCTCCATTTCTTAATTAGTCATTCTCAAAAGTATTGATGGCAGAAACTAACAGTTGGGGGGAGTCCTGGCCTGTTCAATGAAGTGTATTTCCAGGAATCTGAGTAGAAACTTGGATTGAAGGAATGTTTATGAGTTAAATCTTTCTATTACGTTTCTCTTAGTTGCAGTAACAATAACACAGTTTTGTCTATCAAAGATGTCTAAGGACTTGTCTCTCATAAGGCTTATAATCAACTGGAAATACTATTTTTTAGGAAATGACTATACAGTAGAAAAAATCATGCAGTAGCCATAGACTACCTCTAAGCAACCAATACAAAACAGAATCATGGAACTAGTTTTGTTTAAAGTCTTATTGGAGAACCGGGAATAATAAAATCTCAGAATAGACTTTCTTATAAGAATTTTTTCCCTTCAAATGTCAAGTTTTAAAGTTCAACTCAAATATAACGAATTTGGATTCTTGTGCATAAGAAATAATTATTTTGTATGTATGCCTATATACACTGGCATAGAAAGGCCAAATTACTTTTAAATTTCAAGATCCCACAGCAATAATTAATGGCATCAATATTCCTACCACAGTAAAGACTTTTTGGAGACAGTATTCACTACTAATACTGGTTCTCAGAGAAGTAGCCTAGTACTGTGGAAAAATCATGAGTTACTGGTGTCTAAAAGTCTGCTATTTAAATTCTGGATCCACATTTACTGGTTGTATGACCTTAGAATGCAATATAATATTTCTAAAGCCTTTTTCACATTTTCACAAAGGAGAAATAATATGTGTGTGTCAATGTTGCATCAAATTTAGTGATATATTCAATGGATTGTTTTCAGAATTTATTATATGATGGGCACATGGTAGTTAGTATATAACAATCAATCTTTAATTTTTTCCTTTCCACTTTAATCTACTTAAACACACCGAAACCTACCCTGGTTCACTACAAATAGAAATGAGGCACCAGTACAATCCCCCAAAACGCTCTAGTATTTATTTCTTCATGCGAAAACCAGACAGAACTCAGGGATCTGTACCTAGATCTGATGGTATCAACCCTGAGGGTAGGAGGTGGAGATAAACATAAGATCAAACAACCATGGTCCTATTGATTCCAATTAAGTCAGATTATTTGGTGAAGTAAACTCTCAGTGAAAAGGATGGACCAGAAAAACTTAGCACATGAGTGATCTTGGTCTGCCTGAGTAAGAATAAAACCTCCTCTGCCATTTACAGCCATGGACCTCTTCTACAGCAGTTTGAATTTTGAAATAGCACTATGTGAGTACTCAGAGAAACACCTCCTGTAACCCGTGATAGCAAATTAATTTGAAAGCTAGTGCTAAGATGCTGGACTAGAGAAATAATCCCAAGGACTGGAGTTCATTCCAGGTATGCAGATCCCTAGCACAACATGTCCTCCTGAGCAGTGCAGATGTAGTTCTGTAATTCTGCCCCAAGTCCACTCTTTTTTTTAAAGTTAATCTAAAAAGAATATATCTTTGTAGTGCCTGACTAAAGCACATTGGAAATCTCTTTGAAGAGGCATATTTCCAAGTCAGGATCTGGAGAAATTTCCAGTAGATAATGTTGAGCTCACAGTTCAAAATCACAAAACATGTTAAAGCAATCTATTTAGAGTACAAAACCCAGGTTTTTCAGATGCATTAACAGAATAAACAGAAAAGAGGAGACAAACATGAGTTTGGTACAGGCTAAGAATCAAAGGTAAGTCTCTGCTTTATAGAAACATTAGATGAGAGGCAATGGCTCCCTGAGCAGTGAGTTGAGAGGAATCGGTTGAGGTTCACGAGGGCTCCATGAAAAAGTGTAATTGTCACCTGTGGGGTTCTCTTTCTATTGGAAATTGTTTCGCTTATTTTATAGCTCTGAACCAGGAAAGCCAGGAGCTATCAAATAGTGATAAAATGGTGTGACTATAATAGAAAGTAACAGTGAAACATTAAGGCTCCCATAGTGTTTGATCCTGCCTTTCAAATATGTTCTACTGCACTTTGTAGACACACACATCTTAAGACATATCAGAGACTAAGATGAGAGGTTTACAAATCTGTCTGCAAAACTTTGCAAGAACTAAGATTAACTACGGCCAAGTAGAAGAAGGGAAAAAAGACAACAGGGTCTAAGCAACAATACAGTGGATAAGGGGTTTGCCTTGCCTACAGCTGACTTGGTATGTATGCATTGCATGCAGCCAACCCACAGCACCTCTTAATGATCCCCTGAATTACTCCAGGAGTATTCGCTGAGCATAGAGCCAGGAGTAAGCCCCGAGAATCATCAGCTGTGGCCCCCAAAAACAAATGAAAAAAACAACAGAAAACCAAAATAGTTTAAAGATTCATTATTCTTGTTGCTTGTTTGTTTAAAAACAAACAAAAAAATTCCATTAACTTTGAATCCTGAGGATTTCTCAAATTACTGAGGTTGCGTTAGCAAAAATAATCAAAATTGAATCAGAAATGTGGAGTGAGTTAAACTCTGCTTTTGTTGTCTGTTTTCCTGGAATCCAGGAATCCGTGGCCTGAGTGTGACACCAGCTGGTTCAAAGCATCAAAGGCAGCACTCTGGCCTCAGAGGACAGCGGGGCACAGGAAGTCAACTAATGAAAGGGCTTCCAGAGCTCTTGCTCCAACGCCACCAAGAAACCACTATTTTTAATCCTCACAAGATATTTTCCACTTCAAAATGGTCACTTTCCCCCTTTTTAGTTCCCAGTTAAGTTTCAGGCTTTCTTTCTTCCAGTTTGAAAACAAAATTCTCTCCCCAGAGATATCTCTCTAAACAGGGCTTTATGAGGAAGACTAACAGACATGCACTGTAGGATGTTAACGGCACCTTTGAAATGCAAGAGACCACAAACAACCCTCTCACCTCCAGGGAGTGCTGCCAATGGGCCAACCACTTTAAATAGAACTGAAGCCCCCTCAGCCTGGCCCTCCGACCCTGCACTATAAGCCACATCCGAAATCTCTATCCATCTTTCACACCCCTGTTTGGTCTGGACACAGGACTGACTTTGGCGAGACCCTCAGAATATTCTTCATGAACTCCTGCAGGCTAGTCCACCAAAGAGGCCTAGTTTAGCTTCCCTTTGAACAGAATTGTGGGAGCTGGTGGACACATTTTAAAACACATGCTGTTGAGAGATGAGAACATTGATAATGGCAGAAATGAAAGAATCCAGAGAAAAGAGCTCTTGTGGAAGAAGCGGAATTCAGCAAAACTGAAGAAAATGGGAAAAGCGCTCACTCTGTGGAAGAAAAAACGGTTGTGGCCAACTGGGGCACATCAAAGGGGAAAGTTTGAGGGAAATATGGCAAATTTGGCAGCATGAATTAAGATGGGAAAAAATGATTAAGATGTCTGTGTCAAAAGAATTGCAGAGTTACTCTGGGGCAGTAATCAAAACCATAACTGATGTAGGTGGGCACTATGGGAGGCTTGTGTGAGGTGGGAAGGGGAGAGAGATGGTCGCTTTCTCCCCAACCACCTCTACCATCCGGGACCCGCTGGGCAGTCTTAGGACTGATAAAGTCTGTGATGAGCCCCCTGCACGGCGTGGGCCTGAGCCCCACCAGCCCCATGAGGTGGCCTTCAAGCCACACCTGATGTCTGCCTGATCTCTAGGCATGGGAGTTGATCCCCACCACCCGAGATTTCTCAGGGAGCCACGGACTCAGGCTGGAGCAAGGGAATTGCTCTTTGCAGGAAAGGAAAGTCAGTCCTAGGCCTTACCCAGGGTTTCCTCAGTTCTTATCTTCCTCGCAGAAAAATAATTTTCAGGAGTAGATGAGCAGTGAAGTAAAACAGATTTTATTATGGAGTAAAGTTTCAGGACAGGAAAGGAGAAGGGAAAGAGAGAGTAACAAACTCAAGGGAGAACACAGGCTGCTCCAAAGACAGAGAGCCCAGCTGATTACCAAAGAGGGTTTTATCCTCTTGGGCTGGAATTTTCTGGAATCTTCTGCTGGGGCAGAGAAAGTTGATGGGGGTTAAGGGCTGGGTTGAAGAAAGTGGATCCAGTGGTTAATGGGTTTATCAGGTCTTCATTCCTGGTTCCAGAAGGTGATGGCCTAATGGCAACAGTTCACTGCCATGCAGATCCCCTCTCCCCGTCTGCCTGCCTACATCAAAACCATTTCACCATTTGAGTTTCCACCATAGCTGCTTTCTCTACAATGCTTCAGACAGTTCTCAAAATCTCCTGTGAGAACTCACAGACTAGTATCTACTCTCTTGTCTCTTGAGAAACAGAAACAGACATTATAAAATAATAATATTTTTCCTGTGACAAAAAGCACCTTAGGGAAGCCAGATTTCTTATGTTTGTCTATAATGCATTTGAGTTCATTTTCTCTGATCTGCATCATAGAGGGGGTCCATTTTCATTTCTTTACATCACTTGATCACTTGATCACTTGAATCCCGTTATTCATCGATTTGCTCCAGCGGGCGCCAGTAACATTTCCATTGGACCCCATCACGTGCCAATGTAGCCCAATGGCATCTGGTTGATTCAGGAATATGAAGAGCCTCAAACCGTTCCTTCAGGGTCTTGACAAGGAAGTCTGACCATCTTGTAGGTGGGAGGCCACGTGATCTTTTGACATCCCGTGGAATCCAGTCAGTAATGGCTCTAGTCCAGCGGTTGTCTCCAAATCGCATTACATGTCCAGCCCATCTGATTTTTGATGCCTTGGCAAATGAGACAGCGTCCTCGATTCTGGAATAGCGACGGAGGTCAGAACTCCGGATTCCTTCTCTCACTTGAGTGAGGCGTGATATTCCAAGCATAGCTCTTTCGATTCCTCTCTGGGAGACCCAAATAGCATTCTCATGCTGCTTTCGTAGGGCCCTAGGTCTCTGAGGCGTATGTTAATGCAGGGAGAACTGTGGAGTCAAAGAGATGTGCCCGGAGCCGGAGGTTCTTTGTCCTTTTAGCTATTTCTTCAATACCTTTGAAGGCATTCCATGCTGCTCTCTTCCTCCTGCGCAGTTCAGGTTTAAGGTCGTTCATCATGTTGTCTTCTCGATCTAGGTACACATAAGTAAGAAAGAAACTTGGCTAATATTTGGTGTTATTAGAACGATGTCATGAGTGAAGCGGAGGTGGTGTAGTTGCCAACCATGTATCTTCACTCCCATTCCATCCCATTCTAATTGTCACTTGACATTGTTTTTTTTTTTTTTTGGGTCACACCTGGCGATGCTCAGGGGTTTCTCCTGGCTCTGCAATCAGGAATTATTCCTGGCAGTTCACTTGACATTCTTGAGGGTACCTAGGTACACACAAGTAAGAAAGGCGAACAAGCAGTGCCTGATATTTCATTACATATGACTATCCAATTTTGAACAGGGCTTTCAAACTCAATACTATTATCAAGATCCTTTGTGAGTTGTATTATGGATTCACCACCAGAATCTCACTATTCTACAAGGAAGTGGTTATTGATGTCAAAAAGAGGGGTTCGGCAGGGTGATACCATTTCAACAAAACTCTTCAGCGCCACCCTCAAGAACGTCAAGTGACAATTAGAATGGGAAGGAATGGGAGTGAAGATAGATGGTCGGCAACTACACCACCTCCGCTTCACTCATGACATCGTTCTAATAACACCAAACATTAGCCAAGCAGCACAAATGCTGGCTGATTTCGACCTAGATTGTGGAAAGATATGCCTACAGCTGAATCTCAACAAAACAATGTTCATGAAAAACAAACTAGTTCCAAATGCTCCATTCACTCTTAACGGGACAAAAATCTCTGAATGCAGCATTTATATGTACCTAGGTTGAGTACTCAATGTGATGAATGACCTAGCACCTGAGCTGTGCAGGAGGAAGAGAGCAGCATGGAGTGCCTTCAAGAGCATCGAAGAAATAACTAAAAGAACAAAGAATCTCTGGCTCTGGGCACATCTCTTCAACTCCACCATTCTCCCTGCATTAACATACACCTCAAAGACCTGGGCCCTACGAAAGCAGGATGACAATGCTATTTGGATCTCCCAAAGACGAATCAAAAGAACTATGCTTGAAATATCCTGCCTCACTTAAGTGAGAGAAGGAATCCGGAGTTCAGACCTTCATCAACGATTGAGAGTCAGGGACACTGTCTCGTTTGCCAAGGTGTCGAAAAATCAGATTGGCTGGACATGTAATGTGACTTGGAGACTACCACCAGACTAGAGCTGTTACCGACTGGATCCCTCAGGACGTCAAAAGATCATGTGGCTGTCCACCTACAAGAGAGTCAGACTTCTTTGTTAAGACCCTGAATGAACGGTTCGAGGCTCTTTGTAGTCCTGGAGCAAGTAGGTGCCATTGGGCTACACTGGCACATGACAGGGATAAATGAAAATGTTACTGGTTCCCCCTTAAGCAATTGATGAATAATGGGATGTCACATGATCAAGTGATCCAATTTTTTCTAATACCCTTTACTGAAAAGATATATTTTTGTGGGCAAAAGGGGACACTTATCCATTGTTGGTGGGAATGCCGGCTGGTACAGCCTTTCTGAAAACAATATGGACATTCCTCCAAAGACTAGAAATTGAACTCCCATTTGACCCAGCCATACCACTCCTGGGAATCTACTCTGGGAAGCCAAAAATACACAGCGGAAGCACCATCCCTACTTTTATGTTCATAGCAGCATTATTCACAATAGCCAGAATCTGGAAACAACCAGAGTGCCCGAAAATCGATGACTGGATAAAGAAGCTTTGGTACATCTACACAGTGGAATCCTATGCAGCTGTTAGGAAAAATGAAGTTATAAAATTTGCCTATAAATGGATGGACATGGAGAAGATTATGTTGAGTGAAATTAGCCAGGAGAGAGACAGATACAGAATGACTGCATTTATTTGCATGGCATAAATATATATGTACATATTATGATACCAATATCCAAGGTCAAGTGAAACATGTATCAGGAGGTCTTGTCAAAGGTGGAAATTATCACAAATGTGTGGGAGTCTGAGGCTAGGTAAGACAGAAAATGGAACAGTGTGCTAACAATTGTCGAGGGTACTAATGCCAACCTAGAACTGAGCATTATATAGAGGCAAAAGGATACACATGACAACCCTTTAATGTATGTTCTGTAATCCATAGTCTGGAAGGGAAGGAAAAGAGAGAGAAATGGAAAGAAATAATGAACCTGCCATGGAGGCGGGCTGGGGGAGGAGAGAGGGAACCGGGGACGTTCGTGGTGGGAGATGGGCACTGGTGGAGGGATGGGTGCTGGAACACTGTATGACCAAAACCCAAATATGAACTTTTTAATTGTATATCTTTGTATTTGTAAAAAATAAAAAAATAAATAAAAAAAATAAAATAAATAAATAAATAAAGAAAGAAAGAAAGAAAGAAAGAAAGAAATAAAAAGATAGAAAGAAAAGATATCTTTTTTCTGGTGAGCTTTCATGACTTCTTCATCAAATATTAGGGAAGCAGGCATTGGAATGATATCTGTCTGAAACAATAACTGTTCCAAATTACAGCACCTCAATAAAGCTAAAATTAAATATTCAAATTTGAAAATTTAAATAAAAAAACTGACAAATGACATGCTTGCCCAATACTTCAAAAACTCTGACTTTTGTGGTCTTCAGAAGTGGGCACTCTCAGAGCTGGAGAGAAGGTACAGTGTGTAGAGCATTTGCCTTGCATGAGGCCGGCCTCATTTAGTCCCCAGCAGGATATACAGTTGGTTCCCTGAGCTGCATCAGTTGTCATCCTTGAGCACAGAGTCAAGAGAAGCCCTGAGCACTGCCAAGTCTAGGCCCCAAGCTAAAAATTAAACAAAGAGTGTGCACTCTCTTGACCTGCAAATGAGTTTCCTTAAAAAGAAGGGAAATGAGCTGAGAGACAGTACAGTGAGCATGGTGGTTGCTTTGCAAGCTTCTGACCCAGTTTTATGCCCCTGAGCCTGGGCAGTATTTATCCATGGGCACAGAGCCCGCCACCCTGTGCCCGTATGCCCTCCCCAGGTGTGGTCCAAAAAAACAATACCAAAAATGACTTCTATTGTAAAAGCTTCACTATAGTCAATTTCGAATTACCACTGAGTATCAACCAACCTTCAAAATATCTGTTACATTTTCAGTTGGCTTGTGTGAGCCCATATAGGCTGGCACCAGTAGATAGTTACGACTGGGGAAGGGCTACCCAGGAGTGCCTGGGACCCTATGGACCATACCCTTCTAACCTTAGACAGAGCTATCCTGCTTGGGCAAGGCAGTACTGAGCTTGGTCACACCAAGCCATACTGGGTTGGGATTATCTGATAGCGAAGATCAAATTCAGGGTCTCCTGCAAGCCTTGTCTAAACTCCACCCTTTTAGTTCTATCTCCTAACACAATCTGGTTCAACTGACACCAGACGTCCAAAAGGAGATGGGGAGTAAGAATTATAGATGTTGTTCTGTTGAGAAGCTGATGAAAGCCAGATCTAAGTCCCAAGGTCAGCTGGTATTGGAGAGGGTCACACTAAGCTGAATTCTAGGTTTCCTGACCCTATTCAATGAAAGCGTTTATGTTGTAGTATTTTGTGCTTAGATATGCACAAATTAACCTGCTTTAGGTACCGAGTAATGGTATTTCAAGTGATCTTGAAATGAGAGTTAACTGCAGGTTAGAATGAGGTTCAGTATGCTCTTAGAATTGCGCTTCCAAATGCGACGCTTTTTCAGCTTTTCCCTTAGTCCTTTAATGCCCCCTGCTGGACAAATGAATGAAGCACTCAAGAGCATTTTGTGTCTCTGGAACCAATTGATCTCTAAGCTATTGTAACTTCTGGGGCCCATGAGGACTGGTCAGAAGCTTGTCACAGGAGTGTCTCAGGTGCAGAAGGCAGCTGGAGAGAAAGTCCAGTGTGACAAAGAGAGCTGGGAATGATCATTTTGGACAGGAACTGAGCGCTGAAAGTAGGTGAAGGGATATACCTGTTAACGTTTCAGTATCTCTATTACACTTGAAGTGGGGCGGGGTTGGAAAATGATGCCCGCCCCTCCCTTCACCCCTCCAAAGGCCCAAGGGGTCGCTCCTACAAACTGCTAAGCATCAACCAATCACCAATCAGCACTGGCCATGACCCAGAACTCATGAGTGAATTCCCAAAGAAACCGAGAAAAAAAAAAAATTAAACATTTCCTTCCCTCAGTGCACCTCGGAGAAGCCATCTTAAAAAGCTGCTGTACTGATATGCAAGATGTCACAACACATTAAATGGATTTAAGTATGAGGCACACAATAACAAGTGTGTTGTTGCAATGTCTAAGCGAAAATAAGAACACAGATGGTGCAAACGTGCATGTAACAACCCAGGATAAGGTTAGGACTTTACCAAAACCATTCCCATATGTATGCTGCAATGATCAACGTGACTGGAGCCAGCCAAGGGAGCTGGAGGGGGTGGGGCGGGAGGCAGGCGAGGGTCTTCCGTGGCAGTGGGGACACAGTGGTGGTGTTGAGAGGTGTCCAACGATGAATGTCTGCAGCGATTGCACTGTGAAGAAATTCGCATTCCGTAAATCACGGTTTTTTAATAACTTTATATAAGACTTTTTTTAAGTGCCTGACAAAGAGGCAGGCTGGGGGGGCGTGAAGAGGGCAGGAGAAAAACTGACGACATTGGTGGTGGGAAATTGTGCACTGGTAAAGCGATGGGTATTGCAACACTGTATGATCAAATCCCAGTCATGAACAATGTTGTAACTATGCATCCCATTGTGACTCAATTAAAAAATTAGATATTTATATTTCTATATTTATTCCAATGTCATTGACAGACAGGAAATACATGTCACAATAGCTATGAGGTATCTCTACATCCCTATCAATATAGCAAAAACTAAACAGAGCGTCAACCTGAAATACTAGAAAGGATCAGGGGAAAATGGGATTTTTTTAATATCTTGCTGTATATAATATAAAATGTTATAGAGTAGTAATGTTATAGAGTAGTAAACTAATTTCCACCCTGGAAATTAGTTTGTGAATTTCTAAATAAAAGGGGGGATCTAAATACATACTTACCCTAGCAATTATCCTCTAGGCAGTTAATCCAGAAAATAAAAACTTATTTCCAAACAAAATTTGCATATGGATGTCATTAGTTGTTTTGTAGATGAATTTGAAAACTGCAAATGACCAAAATGTCCTGTAATGGATGAATAATTAAGCAAAACTATATGCCAAATACCAGTAACAATTATAGACCTCATTCCCATGACCTGATGGAATGGTTTGAGGCTCTTTATGTTCCTGGAGCAAGCAGATGCCCTTGGGCTCTACTAGCATGAGACAGGGCATATGGAGATGTTACTGGTGCCTGCTTGAGCAAATCGATGATGAATGGAAAAACAGTGATACAGTGATATGTACCCATGACAAGAAAATTGTTCGCAAATTAAAGAAGGAACAAATCAGTGATATATCCAACTCCGAAGTATCTCAAGGACACGTTAATGTATTCTTTTTTGCCTTTACCATTTTTACTGATGTACTGGGTTTTACAACCATATTAGTGATACTTTTAGTGATATGTCATTCCACCACCACCCCCATCACCAGAGTGTCTTCTTCCCTTCGCTAGTGCCCAAGGGCCCCTTTCCAGCCATCCAACACTCGTGTAAGCTCAGATCTATATAGAAATCTCCAGTTCCAATGACTTTGGCATTTAATGTTCTCTAAGTGTGTTACATTATATCCCACATGTAATAGAGATATTTTTAATTTATTTATTGTGGAGGGGTGATGCCTGTACACATGTAGATGACTGAGCTAAACTCTGGAGATTCCATGAAATTTGAAATCAATGATAAGTTGAAAAAAAACTATTTTCCAAAACTTTCTTTCCTCTTTCTCTATTTTATGAGTTTTATATGAATTTGGGAATTAATAGTGTGAACAATTCTATGCTAATACATTTAAAAATTAACATGAGATAAATATATCCTACAAATGCACAATTTAGTAAAAGTGAGAAGACAAGATCGGGCACATTCAGGGTGGTATGGCCGTAGACTAAAAGTGAGAAGATAATTAAGAAAAAATTTAGAAAAAAATTAGAATAGACCTATAAAAGGATAAAACTGTGTTTTATCCTAAAGGGAGAAATAGGCTTGATATTATGAAATATGATGTTATATATAACTCTTAAGTAACTGAATAAATAAGTAAAAGATTGTCATAAAAATCTCAATCACTTGTATCACTTGTCTCCCATTGTTCATCGATTTGCTCTAGCAGGCACCAGTAATGTCCACATCCTGTCTCATGCTACTGTAGCTCAAGGGCATGTGCTTGCTCCAGGAACACAAAGAGCTTTCAACCGTTCATTCAGGTCATGGGAATGAGATCTATAATTGTTACTGTTTTTTGGCATATCAAATATGACACGGGGAGCTTGCCAGGCTCTGCTGTGCAGGTGGGACCCTCTTGGTAGTAGGTAGACTATCAGTTCATGCATTTACTGATGAACTGCAATGGGGAGAGAGATCAGCTTTTCTCTTGGGTGGAGCTCTGACGAGCTGTGGAGTCTGGATGTTGAAAATGGCTGCCCTCATGGTGTAGGGGGTTACTCTGGCTTCTTGTGAGGCTGTATTGGTATGATGGGCCAGGGCTAGAGCCCTCCTTCCCTCCCAGACACCTCATGATCACCTGAGCACAGGGAAAGCCAGTAGCAGCTCTGCCCCGTGTATCTGTGTCTCTGGTTCAAGTATACCTGGGCTTGAAATAGGCTTTGCTGTAGGGTGGGACTCTGACAAACAGGGCTTGAGATGGAGCTTTTCTCTTGGGTGGAGCTCTGATGAGCTGTGGAGTCCTGTATGTTGAAAATGGCGGCCCTCATGGTGTGGAGGTTCCTCTGGCTTCTTGCGAGGCTCTATTGGGATGGCAGGCCAGGACTAGAATCCGCCTTCCTCCCAGACGCTTCATGATCTCTATAGGTACAAAAAAAATCACCTGAACAGACATAAAACATTCAATAGAAACTAAGCATTAATTTATTATTGAAAAGGGCACTTAGTAGGCTAGGAGTAAACACAGCCTTCTTAATCTTAATCTAAAAGCACCATAAGTGAAAGTCATACTCAACTGCAAAATGCTAAGAGTTCGTCTTGTCTTTTGAAGAGATCTCTTTAATGCTTCTTGCAAAACTAGCTTTAAGGCTATGAATTTCCTAACCTGTTGTCGCTCCATGAAGCTCTAAATCATTTCTTCAAATATGAAAAGAGAGCTGTCCATTATATGGTAAAATAACACAAGACTGGGGATGTGACTTAGCAACTAAAGTTCATGCCCTGAATGTTGAGGTCTAGGGTTTATATTCAATATAAATATAAAACAAAACAATAAAAACATTTTAAAACAAAAGAAAATGCACACTTTTACACCATTGTCTGCTTCCTGTTGGAATATATAATCATTGTTAAAATTGCTAAAGAATATAGGAGAACCCTCTGTATAATATCTACAATAAACTGTGAACTTGTAATTTTTTGTTTTATTTGTTTTGGTATCACATCCAGCAGTGGTCAGGGTTTACTCATGGTTCTGCACTCAGGGATCACTCCTGGTGATACTCAGGGGACCGTAGAGGGATATGGAGATCAAACTCAGGTTAACTGTGTGCAAAGCAAGGCTATACCTACTGTTCTATTGCTCTGACCCTGAACCTTTAATTATTTTAAAATTAAAAGCTGCTTTAAAATGAACTAGAAAAAATGTCAAATATTCTTTGGCAATGTATGTATTTGGGTACCAGTACATGATCAAAATTCTTAGTGAATTCTGAGTACAGAAAGTTAATCTACTGATTACACTTCTTTTAAGTGTATGAAGCCTTTTATTTACTCCTTATACCCAACTTCTTATATTTGGTTCTTGGACAACTTCTATTACTAATTAGATGTCAAACTCGTGTTATATCAGCTTTATCTTTGAAATATGAGCTTAATACTGTGATGGAACATTATAGGAAATAAACCCTAAAAAAGGTGACATTTTGAATATAGACTAGACCAATGAATGAGCGACTAATTTCAGATCATTGCAATGAGAGTTTAATGTCTTTACAGAAAATGCTTCAGTGGAAGCAGCTAAGTGTACAGGGAACATTCTCCTTGCAGCTGCTGTTTCCTAGAACTGGACATTCCAAATTGAACAGCAGAGGGCAATCTACTCATTGGGTTAGAGTTTAAATTCATCACAGACTGGCTGCAAGAGTTCCCATTGCAAAAAAATAAATAAATAAAAGGTTTTATTCAAAATTCTCTATATTCACAGAACAAAGTGTTTTAAAATTGCTTTTTGCTATTTTAAACTATGCTATATTTATTATTTCTGTGTATCATAAATTTACAAACAAATTTTCCATTTACAAAAAGACAGTCTCTATTAACATTACCTTCCATCTCGATTTTATTTTTAAAATTTGCTTTAATTTTTATTTAGTCGATATGATTTACAAAGTTTTGTACAATAGGGTTTCAGTCAAATAGTGTTTCTACCTCTGATCTTACCATGCTATGACTTAATTTCTCTACCAGTTCCCTCCCATCTCACCCGGACTCCTTAGCAGATACCCTTTTAAGCTTAATTATTCTCTTAATAATAGTCATTCGTGTCCCATGCTTTCATTTGTATTGGGTTTACCAGCTTAGCTGTATAAAGATGCCTTGCCTTCACATCATAGAGGCATTTGCAGCCCTGACCCTTATCCCTTCAATACTTCCGACTCTCCTCTTATTGCTCCATTTCTCCAAGAGCAATCTGAAAAACAAGAAATTGGCAGATGCTATGTTTCTTGACTTAAAGCTGTATTATAAAGCTATAGTAATAAAAAAACAGTATGGTACTAGATTAAGGATAGATGGTTTGACCAATGTGTTAAAATTGAGAGCAGAGTGAAAAACAATCAGATATACAGATGGTTTATTTATAACAAAGGATATGTTTCTATGAAATGGAGTAAATAAAGATAGCCTTTCCAATAAATGGTGCTGGTAAAATAGGAGGAGAAGGAGAAAGAGAAGGAGAAGGAGAAGGAGAAGGTGGAGAAGGAGGAGGAGAAAAAGAGGGAGGAGGAGAAAAAAGAAGGAGAAGGAGGAGAAAGAGGAGGAGGAGGAGAAGGAGGAGGAGGAGAAGGAGGAGGAGAGGATGGAGAAGAAAAGGGAGAAGAAAAGGATAAGAAGAAGGAGGAGGAGGAGGAGGAGGAAGAGGAAGAAGAAGAAGGAGGAGGAGGAGGAAGAGGAAGAAGAAGAAGAAGAAGAAGAAGAAGAAGAAGAAGAAGAAGAAGAAGAAGAAGAAGAAGAAGAAGAAGAAGAAGAAGAAGAAGAAGAAGAAGAAGAAGAAGAAGAAGAAGAAGAAGAAGAAGAAGAAGAAGAAGAAGAAGAAGAAGAAGAAGAAGAAGAAGAAGAAACAAAAAAGGCTATTCTATACAAGCTGTTCTACTTTCCTTTTGTTTGTGGGTTTTTTGCTTTTTTTTGTTTTGGTTTGATTTGGGGACCATGCCCATCTGTGCTCAAGGCTTGCTGCTTTCTCTGTGCAAAGGAAAGAATAATCTTAATATAAAAAGAAATCAGGAGCATCTAGGGACAATTGAGAAGTCTTAAAAAATTAAAACACAGAAAATATAGAGAAAAATGTTAATGTAAATATCAAGAAATTTTATAATATGACAACTTTCACAGTGGGAGACAGAAAGGAATAACTATTAGTTTCTTATACTTAACTATAATTTTTTTCAATTTACCAAAGTAAAATCTGTCAACTAGGAAATAGTTATAAAAAGAGAGCCATGAGAGGTCAGGAAATTGGAGAGTGTTCAGAAATACTTCAAAGAAAATAAAAAAGTGCAATAGGGAAATAAATCAAGTGAAACCATTCCTGGTTTGACTTGTCCCACTTGACAAAAAGAGAGGACTGAGAGAGCAGAAGGCAAGGACCCATCAGTGTTAATAGTTTCAATAAAGGGAGAACAAGGGAAGGTTTTAGTCAAAGCAGAGAGAGGAAAGCATTACAGAGCTAGGGATCACAGATGTGTGTATATGAGAGATAAGTTTGGCCATTGAGGGAAACAAAGCTCTGAAGCAAAAGTTCTGGAAGAAAAAAAGACCACACTGGAACGAGTCGTATAGGTAATAAGGTTGTAGCTTTCCTGTGGCAGACCCCCTATCCTCGTGCTGGCACTTCGTATGGTCCCCGGAACACCTCCAGATGGCGCTCGTGAGCACAGAACCAAGAGCCAGCCTTGAGTACAGCTGGGTGTGGCACCCAAACAAAGCAAACAAGCAAAAAGCGTTACTTTTTCTCTGGGCCACACTAGAAGATGAGTAGGTACAGGGACAAAGTATTGGAAGTAGAAAAATCTCTTTGGAGCAGCTTGGCAGAATCCTAGTCAGAGTGGGTCTTGTTTGGCATTGTACCAGCGTCACAAAATGAACAGTCACTGATTTGTTAGCAATGTGCTCCTGGTTGATATTCATAGGTAACAGATATTTTCTGTTATGTCAATAGCTATTTCACATACGTAGATATGGGACATTTCAAATACTTGCAGTTATTGGCTTTATTTTCCTAAGGAAACTTTATTGATGTTTCTTTTCCACATTACACAATTAATGCATTGAGAGTATGAAATAAAGCTTGTGTACGAAAGTGAAATTTGAAGAGGTTTACATTTTACTCAGCCAGTTATCTAAGAACCCATCTGTGGTTTAGATGTGTCAATCCCAACCCATTTATACTCCAGCTCTTTGCTAAATGAATCTACTTGTAAATTAACTGACCACAATCATAAATATATAAATACCTATCGTAAGATAAATTGATGTCTCTTCATTTGAATTTTCTCATATCTCTTTCTACCTCAGGTAATGATATCTTAAATTTCAGAATTCATCTTTTCTGTTAGTCTAGAGTATTTAAAGTTACCATATGAGACTTGAAGTGGCAAATGTTTCATTTCCATCTAACCATTGCTGTCCGTGTCAACTTTCCCGCTGTTGAAAATGGAACTCCTTTGGGTTGGAGTACTTAGGGCCTTTGCCTTGCATGTGGTCAACCAGGATTCACTCCCTGACATCCCAAATGGTCTGGTGCATCATGCGAGTAAGCCCTGGGTGCAGAGCCCTGAGTAACCCCTGAGCACTGTTGTGGGAAAAAAAACAAATAGTGAGAAATGGAAATGGCTCACCCATCACATAATGATACATAATTGGGTTTGCCTGAGGAGATGAGGGACTCAGCCTTCAGAACTGTTCGCTTCTTCTACTGGGCTCCCTATACTCAAAACTCCGAATCGGGATATTTTAAGTCACATAAAGGACAAGAAAATGAAGAGAATCACCCCAAAATCCATCACTCAGGTAAAATTGTTTTATTAGCATAAACTTCTAGAAAGAGAAAACAGAAAGAAGAAAAAATTGTTTGTTGTTTACGCTACACCCAGCTTTGTTCAGTTTACTCCTGGCTCTGGCTCAGGAGTTGCTCCTTGATGGGCCCCCGGAGACTATAGATGGTGCTGGGTTCTACCACATGTAGTGCTGGGATCCAGCCTAGGTCCGCTGCAGTTTAGTCACTGTATTATGCTCTGACCCCTGAAGTAAGAAATTAAGTTTAGGAAGGATAAAGGAGAGAGAGAAGAAGGGTCAGAGGGGGTAAAGAGTTTTTACTTACCCATTCTACAAAGTGTGTATCGCTCATATATTATATTCTAAAATATTTTGTCTTAAACCTATCATTTCATGGTGAAGGGAAGGTGTGATGGTTGTGGGATTGGCCCCTGTTTCTACCATTTCTATAATAAGAGTTAGCCACTTAGATTCACATCACTTTATTTCCATTTACAATTTACAAGAGTGAATCTTCAGAATAAATTAAAAGAACTAAAATATAAATCAAGTTTATAAAAATGTTTTCACTTTTGTATTACAATTATCAAGCAGCTCTCAGATATATATGTATATATATACACATATATATAAACACCTTGTACAATAACTCCAATGTATGGCTGCTTAATTATTTTGCAAAACTGCAGAGTTATAGATATTTTAATGCTTAACCCTGTGTTATGCCCAAAAATGTCATTTGTACCTTTGATTTCATTAATGAGCAAATATATTTTTACATATTTATTTGCTCTTTGAATATCTTTCCAATAAACATCTGAATTCAGACTTGCCCATATTTTTTAGTTGATCATTATTAACATTTTGGATTTTTATAGAACTTTTTTCTTGGAATAGTTCATGATGTTAATATATCATAATAAATGTATTTCAGCAGTGGCGGGAGGGAAATTGGGGACCTTGGTGGTGGGAAATAAACTCTGTTGAAGGAAGGGGTGTTGCAACATGGCATGACCGAAACCCAGTCCTGAACAACTTTGTATCTATAGTTCAATTAAATAGACAAACAAACAAAAATAAATGTATTTCAAAAGTTGGCTTAGAAGTCAACTAATGGAGTTGATAAATTTGGCCATTTTCAATGTACCACACAGTTGAAACATCTGAATTTTGCCAAGATCTGCATTCAAATCCTAGCCAAGATGCTAAGCTAATCAGATTAGGACTTATATTTCTATATTACAGTGATAGCGGAATATATGCCAATTGTTTAACACATTGTTTGAAATAAATAAGCACTCAATAAAAGGTAGTTACTATAACATTATAACATTTCAGATTCAGAGGTCTTTACCATTACAATATCTCATTTTAACTGAATATAGATAAAATTGAAATGCTTTCATTGTCAACATCCCACCATGTGATGGATGTGATGACTTCACTCATTTCTAATTCTAGAGTTCACTTTTATTCACCTCAATTCCAAAAAAGGGAAAATCTTTCACTCCTGGGGAAAATGAAGTGGACTGAATATCTCTTCCAAATTTCCAGTTTGGTTGTTACCATATACTATATTTCTTCCAGTCTAATAATGTGCTTTTCCATCTGTTACCTGCAGTTGATGGACACGAGACTAGAGAAATGCTCCCTGCATCACTACACTTTGTCAGCATTTACAAACTTCTGCTTGTTGCTGGAGAAATGCTGTGAGCTTTGTGGAGAGGTTTTCATATGAAATGTCAAAACTGAAAAGTTCATTCTTTTCTCCTTTATTCACGAGCCATCATAAATGCCACAGAATACATGCAGTCAATGAAGCAACAACAATGAATGAAACAACAACAATGAAACAACAATACCTCCCTGAGAGGTATTTTTGATCTTTTATCCTTTTTTCAATTCTGCCTGTGTATCTTGGGAAGTTATCTATCAGTAAGCTCTCTAAAAAGGATGCCATTGAAAAATACCATCTGCCACTGAAGTGAAACCAGGGATGCAAAGAATAGCTCATTCTTGTGCGATTGTCCTCTAGCTACATGTCAGTAGCTATGTGACTCCTTAGTTAGCTAAAATGTGGGTTTGGGGTGGGGTAGTGGGCAGGCAGACAGGAGGGCAGATGTGGGGTTGGCAGTGAGTTCTGGAAAATAATAAAACCAGAATCTTCTTGGAAAAGAAGTTGCTCTTTAGCCAGTTCAAAGGGTAGGGAGGCTGGACACTCTTTGATGCTGCTTGAGGAGCAACAAAGGCTGAATGGAAACCACCTGAACTCAAAGATCTTTTTTGGACAGAGCCCTCGAGAGGGACTCTTACATGCCAAAATGCCCAATCAGGTCAGTTGCAGCTGGCGAGGCAAGCAGGCACCCTTCCTCTCAGGGCCACACTCCATCAGGGCTTCCCAGCATCCAAAGTGGGGTGTGTAATTGTCTTTTACAAAGTACTCTTTTTTTCTTTTTGCTCAATTACCTCTCTCAAATTTCCTAAATAAAACTATTTTGCTTCACTGACTTTTCCTGAAATTCTTCGCTGCAAGAGCAATGAACCTGAAAAATGCAGATGGGTTCAGAACGTTAACGTCCACAGTTGTGAGTTCAGGCTGTCTTCTATTCAATCCGACCTCCCCAGGCACCTCCCAGCAAGGTCAGAGGTGGAACAAGCAGGAGGGTAAGGAGCACACTCGTCTTCCCACCCTGCCAGAACCATCTTGTTAGTTTGGGTTCATTTGGACCTGTTAAACAGTGCAACTACTAAGGTCTAGTGAATAAAAAGGTTATTTATGCTCTCAATAACAAAAGACTTTGGAGACAATAAATACATGAGAAAGAAAATTAGTTCAAGACATATAAAGTATATATTAAATAGCAAATGAAAATTGCAGTCTCTGGGGAAATCACAAGGATTGACTTATACTTCTTATGAAACCGTACACCCATGACGCATACGTTTTCGTTCAAGTTAGTTTTCGGGAATAGGCTCAAAGGACAGAGTTTTTGTTTTTACCTGGAAATACAAATTTAAAAGAAGACCACAGCCTGGGAAATGTTTAGCTAGCCTAGCTTCTTAAAACTTCTCGATTTCCTTATGAGGTTTGTGGTGAGTTCTCTTAAGGATAACATGTCGCTAAGATCCTGGAAACCCCAAGTAGACAGTAACAATCCAGACTGAGACCGAGAATCACACCACCATAAATTTCTTTTCTTTCACAACTGCAGGCTGTCTTGAGCAAGCCAGGGTTTGGAAAATGAGCATGGGGTGTCCAGATATAGGCTTCGTTTGCAGCTCACAGTGCTCTCCAGCTACACTGAGTATGGACTGTGCTGAGACAATGAATCACATTATGTAGCTAATTGCAGCTCTGAATCATTAGCATGCACATATGAATAACCGTCACCTTGTCTAGCTTCAGGCATGTGCCTATCGATATCATCAGTATCTCTAGGAAAGTCTGAACACAGGCTTAACACATTCTGAAACATGGAGGAAACAGCCAGGTTTAGAGACTCTGGTAATGAAACTCTCACCAAAGGGCCAAGGATTTTCTCTCCTACTTCCCAACTTATCCCTAGTGCCTAATTCTTTGATATAAATAAGAACTAGAAACCTGTTTTCAATCTTTTGATGTCAATCTAGTCCCTTTGTCTAAGAGTGCACTATTGAATTGATTAAAGGTGGTCTCAGAGCCCTATAAACTTAGCACCCTCTTCCTATTTGGAGATTATTGTAAGCAACTCTTCCAAAGGGAGTGAAATTGTGTCCAAGCATAGAATAGCTCATGAATTGACACTAAGATTTTTTTTTAATTATGAACAATGAAATGGATCTATTCTTTGGTCTAAAACCAATTTTGACTTGATTTATTTAAAATTCTTTCAAAGGAACTGAGGGTTTTGGTGGAAAGAATATAAGAAGTAATGGGAGATTAGGGTCAGGAGCTGGGAATGTGGGGCAGTGATTTGACTATACTTCCAAAGCATAGACTCGATATTTAGGACATCCAAACGACAGACACCAAACTTTAAAATGTCTCTGTCAAATGGCAAGCAGGGAGTGCGTGTGGTGTGGAGGTAGTGGGGGAGGAGTCGGGAAGGTGGGGAAAGTGGGTGATGGGGAGGAGGGTGACATGGTTGTGGGGGGAGGGAGCTTGGCGACACTTGCGCAGGACACTGACACTGAGGGTGGAATTGGTACTGGAATATTATAAGACCTAAACTCAACTATCAAGAACTTTGTACTTAAAGTTCTAAAAAAAAATTTAAATGCATTTTAAAAATATTCAAGATTTTCACTGTATCACTGTCTTCCCGTTCATCGCCAATTTGCTCGAGTGGGCACCAGTAATATCTCCATATGTCCTGTCTCATGCAAGTAGAGCCCAAGGGCACCTGCTTGCTCCAGGAACATAAAGAGCCTCAAACCATTCCATCAGGTCATGGGAATGAGGTCTATTCAAGATTTTATTAACTTATAAATGTTCAGTTCTGAGGTACCATGATGACTTTTACGTTAAAACACTACCCAAGTGGGGCCGGAGGCGATGGTCCAGTGGGTAGGGCATTTGCCTTGCACGTGGCCGGCCTATGCTGGCCCAGGTTCGATCCCGGCATCCCATATGGTCCCCGAGAACCACCAGGAGTAATTCCTGAGTGCAGAGCCAGGAGAAATCCCTGAGCATTGCCGGATGTGACCCAAAAAAGCAAAAAAAAAAAAAAAGAAAGAAAGAAAAAAAACACCACCCAAGTAAATGCAGAACTTTTATTATGGTAAAAAATGTACTTGGATGTCATAGAGCAAAGTTATCAAACATATGAAAACCAGATTTCACTGATATTTTTTAATCTTTATTCTGTAAAAGCTTAAGCTAATTTTGAATTCTGACTTTCTGATATATCTATAAAATATATTTTACTTTTTTAAAAATTACTTTTTACTTTTTACTTTTTAAATAAATTTTATTTTTAATTTTACTTTTTTAATAAAAATTTTCTGGGATAAGCTACAGACCAGACCCACAGCTGTGCTGCTCAACCCACATGGAGCAGCCCATGGAGCCACAGGAGGGCAGTGAACGTTCGGCTCCTGGCCCTGAGCAACAGCTCTAGGGCCAGCAGACATGTGGGAGTGGCTGCGCCAGCTGGACTTGGAGGGGGGGTTGGGGCCCGCCCCAATGCCTTCCATCCCCATGCCCCAGTGGGCGTGGCTACAAGCAGGCAGCCACCACAACTGGATAAGCTCATCCACCAAAGCTGGATAAGCTACAGACCAGATCCACAGCTATGCAGGCACGCGGCGCTCTACAGCCACATCACAGACTTAGATAATAATCAAGCTTAGGACCAGGTCCTTCCCAGGCACATATATACACTGTAATGATCATTGTAGGTGTAACAAACTGGGGTGACTGATGGGGAATGGTAATGTCAGACTAAAACTCACCATTGAATGTACACAGACTATGTTAAACTGTAAATATCTGTAGGGCAAGTCACAGTGTATAAGAGAAGAGAGAGAAAGAAACACAGAGACAGAGAGTGAGAAAGAGAGAAAGAAAAGGGGCCTGTTAAAGAGGCAGGCTGGGGGTAGGTGGGAGGAAGTGTTATGGGAATGGGGCACTGGTGGAGGAATGGGTGCTGGAACACTGCGACAGAGACCCAATTATGAACATCTTTGTAATTGTGTATCTCACGGTGGTATAATAAAAAAAAAAACAAAAATTTTCCAATGTCCCTGTAAATTGAGGATTTATGGAAAACTTGTAGGTTAGAAAATTGTTTTGTGGTCATGCCCAGTGGTACTTAGAGCTTACTCTTGGTTCTGTGCTCAGCAATCACTCTTGGAGAGCTCAGGGGACCATATGGGATGGTCACATGCAAGGCCTTACTGTACTATCAGTGTGGTCCCTAAGTTAAATTTGAGCAACAGCATTTGGGGAACATAGAATAAAAGAAGCTCCTTTGACTCTGCTTCCTTTGGGTACCCCAAGGGTCCAATACCTGCTTCAGAGATTCTGTCATTTCCAGCTGGCTAAAACTCATGTATTCAGAGTGGATATGATTTCTAGCAAACATCTTTGCTTTTTCTTATATAACTATTTAAATATACTGGAGAAAATGCAAAAAAATACACACTGGGGAAAAGAACTGTGAAGGTTATGTGTTGGATAATTTCCTCCACTTTATATCATTCTAAATGCTCACAGGATATTGATATATGCCTGTCACTTTCTTTTACCTGGAGTATGATTAAATCTAATTAAAGTACCAAAACAAGAATATAGGTCTGATCCAAAATTCCAAAATGGTTTACTCTGTGAACCTAAAAGTGAACTTTGGATTCTATTTTCTTTCCAACAATGCTGTTGTGGCTAATTGTACGCAACCCTTGTACTCAGTGTGAAGAAACAGTACCACCCTATCCCGGTCAAAATCCCGCCCCAGGTACAGACAGAGCCAATGTCTAAATATAAAACTTTTATTTCTGAATCCACATCTCTTAGCTTACAGACACATATATGCTACAGATGCTATTTCTCCCTTATAAAACTTAGATTTACCAAAAATCAAGGCGAATGTCCTTGAATGGTAGTCATGATAAAATTTTACTAAATGCTTACAAAACACCCACAGCTGTGATAGGCTTCAGCATGAAATGTAATCACCACATTTAGTTTCAAAGTTCAAGTGCTAGTTCGAGCACAGATAAGCACTTACCCAACAGACCAGGGTCAGACAGAGCTAAGGCAGCAAACGAGAGCAAAGTCAAGGGCAGGGAAGGCTCACAGCTTCTGTGGGAGAGTGGATGTTCGATGTCTTTCTTGTCTCCTTAATCAGATCTGACAGAGCGCTCTGGCAATCTACTCATTTCATTGGAACCCAAACCTTCCTTCTAAAGCTTGCCTTGTTCTCATTCTGGGAAATAGTGATAGTTCCATCAGCTTCTCTCTCTCTCTCCCTTTTTTTTTCTTTTGTGCCATGAATGAATAGGTATGAAGTTTTGTCTGGAAGTGAATTACTTCATGTAAAAGTTCTGAAGTGAGAGCTGACAGTAAAATCAGAGCTGGGGGTTTTGCTGTGCATTTGAAGAGGGGCAAAAAAAAAAAACCTTGACAGGAAAAAAAGTAGGATAAAGGCAATTCCATACATGGCTCTATGAATTAACCGTTCAAATTGGGGAAGTAGAAACCAGTCACATATTTGAAGTTAATGCAATAGTATAAGGAAGTTTCTTTGTGAAGAAAAGAAACGAAAAGCCAGAATACTGTCAGACAGCAAAAGAGAAGAAAAGCTAAGCAGGAATAGGTGTGATGTCTTTTCCTTTAAAAGGTCAGGGCAGAATTTCTAGTGTGCCATTTCCCTTAAGAATAGATTACGAAGGCAAGGAAAAATGAAAACAGTCGCATATTATTGTCACAGTAACACACTTGAGAAACTATCAGAAGTAGGAGTAAATGGGAAAATGCTAAACACGGTGTCTAGGGGTTGCTTGATTGGCCTTTCCTTCTTCACCCCAACCCCAGCTCTTCCTTCGGATTCAAGCCAGACATCAGCCATTCTGGGAAGCTCCTGCTGGCTGCCAGCATCACCCAGTCTCCTTGTGCTTCTGGTTCCTCACTCATCATCAACCTGGTGGTGAGCATTTCCTCTTCTGCTGCCGCCTCTCCTCCCCATACTCTTGGGAGCAGACTTGTTTTTCTCTGTATTCCTGGCACTTGACAAGGGGCGTGAGGGTGGGAGGCTTCTGTCTATTTTACCTAAGACCAGTCAGCAAGCTTTATGTGGGGACAAAAAAAAAAAAAAAAGCCTTTGCAGAAAAAAAAAGTATGTGTCTGCATGCGTTTTGAAGAACATATAAACATTAATGACACTTCTACAAAGAAGTAGATATCCTTCTGCTAAATGCAGACTGAAAGCTTGAGTATTAAATATAAAACAAATACAGGAAGATTCTGAAGGCCGAGACAAAGACAGAGGCTGGGGGTGGGGGAGGGCTGGAGGCTCAGACTCCTGGAGCAATCCTGGTAAATCTCCCAAGTATTTTTCTCAGCACATATAAAATATTCCAGACTCAGTGCTGAAACAAAGTCAGCAATCTGGAAGCGTCAGATGCAGACGAAGTCTCAAGGAAGACTTGTGTTCTGTCAAGACAGAACCAGAAGAAAAAAATACAGAACAAGAAAGAAAACAGCTCAGCCCTCGCCAAAAGACCACAGAAAAGACCGCGGTCCCACCCTCCCGGGCAAAGGCTACCTAGGGAGTTTGTGCTTCCACCCAGACCATGCTGCAACATAGTAGCAACTTCCCTACCAGGAAGCTGAGTTGGTGGCTGCAGCTGCTAGGTCCAATATTTCAATTCTACCTGTTGATGACTGAATCCGTCTTCAATCAGACCACAATGTCAGTGGAGCAATAAGGTGATAATGTGCTTTCCACCTTTCAGACAGGCGGGCAACAGCAAAAACCCGGTGAGAGCTGAATTCCAACCTTATGTAGGAACAATGTTTATCCCCTGTTATCCCAATGTGAATGCTGGCCAAGTGGGGAACCTGTATTTCTAGCCATACCAATAAGGAGCTAGTACCCCCAAGTGGCTGGCTAAGGTGATGTCAGAGAAATTCAATTAAAACAGGTTTACAATACTATCCAATTGCAAAACAAAAATATCTAAAACGTCCAGGTTTCAGGTCAAAATAATTGGTCACACCGAGAACCAAGAAAATCTTTTTGAAATACTATAGACAAAAATGATAACATGGGAATAACACAGGTGTCAGAATAATCTGGCAAGGATTATATAGCAGTCAACATAAAAATGCTTCAATGAGTAATTATGAGTATTGCTCCAAACAAGTGAAAAAATAAGCATCTCAGAAATAGAAAGCCTATGAAAAAGATAAATATTTGCAATAAAAAATATAAAGGGTATAAACATGGAAATTTTAGAAAAAATATAATAACTAAAATATAATAAAAACTACTGGATGGACTCTTGAGCAGAATGGATTAGACAGAGGACGAGTAAATCTAGAATGTACTAAAACAGAAAACAGTAAATCTTGAATTTACTGACTAAGACAGAATCTGTAAATCTGGATCTAAAACAGCAAAATTAGAAATGTTATTTAATTTGAACTTTAGAGAGAAATGTGCTTCAGGGACCCGTGGAAGTAAAACAAAACAAAAAACAATGTAACTTCCTACATTATTAAATATTAAATCATTTAAAATGCAAATTGTATTATGAACAGGTCTTAGTGGTCCTGAGGCTATACGCATAGAGCATAAAGGCTATAATATAAAAAAAACAAATTCAAATCTCTGGTGTCCCAATATGACATCTAAGTCAGAACCAGTCAGTCTGAATTTGAAGGTAGCTATGAACTCTGAAAAGCCTTAAACTTAAAGGGGATAGTCTGTGTTGCTGAGTAAAGAAGAGACTGACTCATCATGACCACCAAGATGTGAAGTGTGATACATGTGCCTTTCAATCTATGGAACTTCCAAATGAATAGCTCCTCAGTAGAGCTCTGCTGGTGTGACCACTTTTGTGACAGAGAAAAACATTTTTTATAGTCACATGAAAAATGTCATCTGCATGTACTGATAAAGTTTTATCAAGACACACTTTAAAACGACTTTAAAAGTTTGTAAGAGCTTTTAAGAGCTACCAGTGAACAGGATCTATTTTAAACAAATATAGTTTGACCTTTATAACAGATATACACAATACACAAATTCACCTCAAAGTTTGGCTTGTTAGAGTCATAAAATCTGAATACATTCAATCATAATTAAACGATGCATAATATTATACATTGTCTTGAGGGAATGTACTGCAAAGATAGAAATAGGATCTCAAAAATTCTTGATTTTTTTTCTTAAACTCCCCAAAAAAGATAAAATTTCATATTAAAAGGTATCCATAATCTCAAGTCCTTGTGAAGACACTAATGTATCATATCTTCTAATCCTATATAGATATTGAATATACAGATATATTCAATCGACAAATCCTCAAAGTTTACTTTGTTGGAGTCATTAAGTCTGGATACATTCCAACATAAGTAAAAGACACACAGTATTATATAATTTATCTTTTGAAGGAGTATACAGAAAAGACAAAAATAGGACCTCAAACATTTTTTTGCTTTTTTTTTTTTGGTTTTTTGCTAAAAAATAAAATTTTGTTAAAATTCAGAATCTCAAATTCTTGAAGATTCTACTGTAGAATTCTACATGAAGATTCTACATGAAGATTCTACTGTAACATGCATTCTTCTAATCCTATTCATTAGTCCAATGTTTACTAGGTCTATTCTAATTATATATTTTTCAGATATCTGGTTTCCAGACAAAATTCACAGCTACTTCTGCCCTTAAGAGAGGTAGAAGAGCAGTTTTAGGTATGATCTGTCTTTATTTCCCAAACTTGAACAATGCATACAGTGCTCACACACACAAATGTGTAAGACTCAGAGGAATATTTTCCTGCTGTTATGCGGAGGCCACAGATTTCCCTGAGACGATGGCGATCACAGAGGTTGCCCAGGTCTAACTCTGGTTGGTAGTTTCCAAATAATGCAATAGTGTGAGCAGAGAACTGTAAAAGATAGAAAGTTCTTTTTTAAAAGATTAATGGTAAGTTTCTGTAATTAGAAACATATCAGTCTTCTTGGTTAAAGGTTGGCAAGTATGTTTTCAACTTTAAAATTTCTGAAGTTGGCTCTTCTCTTTCTTGATAGAAGCTGAGTCCAGTGATGTGTTCAATATCTGTGACCCGAGCTCTGTGTAACCTCAATAATTCTTCAACCCATGAAGAGTCACGTTTCCCATGCTGGGTGGAGGGGAGGCGGGGAAAGGAGGGGAAAAAGTAAGTCAATGGAGACCAGTCAGTTCATTTCTCCTACAAGGTGCCTATCTACCCCATTTTATTCAGTTCTGACAGTAGGCTTCCAAGTGACAGATGCCCCAAGCTTGACTACATGTAATTCCCACTCTTGTTTAGCTCATGTCTAATATATAACATATTCATTTAACTAGATGTATAATTTTTAAGAAAAAATAAACTAGTTAAAGAAACAAACACATTGGAATTGGTATACAAAACTTCAATAGTGTTGTGTTTAAAAGTGTTGGCAAACAGTACCAGATGGCATGTGAACTGTGAAGAGAATATAGATGTGCAGAAACAAACTCATGCCCTGATTCTACAATTACCTTACCAAGTAAACTACGGCAAGTTATTAAATATCTGCATACCAATTCACTTACCTGCACCTCCTGATTTTTTCTTTTAGTAGGATCATTTATAATGATACATATATGAACACTAACTCTTAAGAGAATTAATTCTCTTCATAATTGCATTGAAGAAAGGACTGGAAAAAGTAGTTAAAAAGCCATTTTATGTTTTGGTGTGGTAGTAAAATTTTAGCTAATACAAGATCCTAAGAAGGATATGAAAGCTGCTGATAGTGTAAAATCTCTAAAGTTGTCATCATCAGAAAACAAAAATTACCAAAGTATGGCAACAGATGTTAGACTTATTATGAAGATAATTTCAAATGAAACAATATAAGATCATTATATGTATGCCATAATTAATGTTTTAGCAATGTATACTGCAAAAATGTCAAAAAAGAAAGAATTTAAAGAATTAAGCACAACCTGTCAAATGGAGATAGAAGTGATAGTTTAGATAGCGTTAGAGATGGAAATTACATGTCCATATTTTGGTGAATTTTTTTCTGAAAACAGCTACTCAAAAAAGGTGAGATGGCCCAAGTATTCACTAGTTGGTGGACACAACTGTACTTTAAAGACATATTTCAATAAAGGTTCACATCTCCTGGGATATCATTAGTCATAATTGATACATTTAGACTTCTTCCATAGAAGGGAACACTCATATATTTCAATTTTCCTGTTAACTTCCAACTACGCATAACCAATGCTGTTGTTTCACTCAGTCTCACCTAGCTCCAAGGGAAATGGGAAAAGAAAAATCAGTTCTAAAGAGTCATCGTTTGGCTCACTGAGCTTCTTGGCAGCAGAAAACTTCCATCTGTTCCAACAGTCACAGGAAAGGTTAAAAAGTATAGGCAGCGTATGCTGGTTAGGCCAACATTCATCTCATCTTTAGATTCTGCTTCAGAGATGAAACAAGGCATCTGTAAGAATGTCTGATATAACTGCAAGTAATCTCTTTGGTTAGAGTGCCAAAATGAGTTTATACTGCTACTAAAAATTGGATAGAAATTTTCTTTTTAATATCTGGCTACACTAGCTTTTGAAATGGTAGAGAAGGAAAAGGACAGTTAACATTTAGCTCATGCAATTTAACATCAATTTGGGCAATGTAATCTTTTAAAACTGTTGATTAACATTTATTTATTTTTTCTTCTTGGGTCATACCCAGCGACAGCCAGGGGTAAGTTACTCGTGGCTCTGTGCTCAGGAATTACTACTGTCGGTGTTCATGGGACCATATGGGATGCCAGGAATCGAACCCAGGTGGGCTGCGTGAAGCTGAAACACCCTACTTTCTGTACTGTCACTCCGGCCCAGGTCAATGTAATTTAAGTATGAGCCTGAGGCTAACTTTTTATGGGGGTAGAATCCAGAATTAGACATTATCTAGAAAAAGAGAAGTCATCTTTAGCCCACATGCGCCATGTGCTAAGAGCAGTGGACCAGCGGGAAGGGTCTGGTCCCTAATGCTCCCCTCACCAATGCACCACACCAGGTTTTACCTTTGGACTTTCTCTCACATGAGGACCTCCTTACTTGTGCAAGTTTCTATAACTGGGTCTTATGTCATTTGCTTCAGAACAGAATGCTAGCTGATACTTTTATGGACAATTTAATCTCACAAGAAGGAGGTTAAAAAATTGAAAGGAATTTAGGTCATGTGTCCAAGATATCCAGTTGGGAAGACAGAAAACAGGCAACCAAAGAGTGAAAATCTTACTACTCTGTAAGAATAAGGAAACCTAGTTGCTGAGATGTGTTCTAGAACTGGTCAACTAATTCTGAAAGCTTATTGTAGAAACAACCAAATAATTAAGCAATTAAAGAGAGGCATATCTTTGTTAAATGAAAAGTGAAAAAAAACACTCGGCTCAGGGTTGGCAAATGGGTCTCTGTATTCTGGGCCCTTAGCATGGCCACTGCCTGCTTTGTTCTGCGCTGTGTCCTTAGTATCAGAGAATCTGCAATAAGGAGTGAATGAATCGAAGAAAATACAATAAACGAGCGGAGGGACAGGCAGTGACAGGCGCAGTGCTATCCCCTCCTAGTTCACACTGGGATAAAGGTCCTTCCGGCCTCAGGACTCTATATATCCCTGTCTATCCGGGGTCTATTCACTGAAGCAGATAGAAAAATAGAAAAATCTTCACTTTTATTTACCAACTTCAGTCCAGACTTACTTTAATTTCAAAGGGGGTTAGGAGTAAAAAAGAAGGATATTAGAATAACTGGTACATACTTATTTTAGTTTATCATAAAGAAAATTAAAAAACTGCTAAACTTTTTATGTAGCTTTGATGTTCAAAGACAAATTTTGAGCCAACAGGATAATCAAAAACAATCTTTTCCAAACACTGGAATGACAGGATAAGAAACTGCAATAAGAAACAAGCAAGATTTTTATAAAAGTGGAACATGAAAAATTAACTTGAAGCTTTGCCTAGCCACAAGTTTTCAGACTAACTATAATAGAGCTAACACTACTGGAAATTGTAAATCTAGTTATAAAAAAGAGTAAATTCATACTTCAAAATAACCTAGAATTTAGTGGCTAAGTCACATAAAGTCACTAAGTTTTTACATTCTTAAATGTGATTTTTTTGGGGGATTTTAACAGGTGGGTGGTCTTCTCTGAAGATTTTTACATCTCAGAAAATAAAATTTAAAACCATTCTATAATTTTGAAGTACATGTATATGCAAGTATAGTTTATATAAAATATCAGATACATGATATACACAAAACAGGACCAGAGAGATAGCTGGAAGAGCTGAACTAAAGCCTAATTATGCAGGAAGCCTGGATTCAATCCCCCAAAACCACACTGTGCCAGGAATACTGCTAGGAGTGACACCCCCCACCCCCAGCAAACAATGAAGTGGGGTTAGGCCCTGAGCAGCACTGGGTGAAGCTCAAACACACACACACACACACACACACACACACACACACACACACATGCACACACGCACACATGCACACACCCGCACATTCACAGATACACATAAAAATGTGCTTGTATTCACATTTTTAGTGCTTAAGGAACGTTAACTAATTCTACTTACCACACAGCTCTCACTGTTATCAGACCTGTGAGGCACAATGAAAGCTAAGGGATCCAAATTTCTACACTCTGAGGGAGTCTGGGTTGTATTTTTGCAACTTGTTAGCACAATGAAGAAGTGAGTTGGAACTAGAATTTCTTGACCACGGATGAGTTTTCTGTTTCTGTAAACATGACGATATATACGTTAGAAATGAATGATCTCAGAAAAAGTGTGTTAGAAGAGCATCTGTTTAATGTGATGCAGCTAAAAGCTAAACTCAAGTCAAATAATTAAATGTACTGTAAATCAATGTAGTATCAAGATATAATACATCAATGTACTCTGCTGGACTGAAACATTCAGAAGACAAACACCAGAGCCAGAGCAATAGCAGAGGGTAGGATGTTTGCCTTGCATGCATCTGGCTTTGGTTCAATCCCCAGCACCCCATGTGGCCCAGAGTCTTCCAGCAGCTTCAGTGCAGAGACAGGAGTAAGCCTTGAGCACCACTGGGTTTGACCCCCAATAAAAACAACAGAAAAAAAGTAAGAAGACAAACACTCCAAACACATTTCACTCCCTATAGTAATGAGTATAGAATGTTTCAAATTTACCTTCACACACTGGAACAAAGACAATAAAAATAAGAATCATTTGTGAATACCTATAACCAATATTGTAAATTGTTACTGATAGTCTTGTGTACTCTGTGCAGTTTTGGGGAGACACGATCAGAAAACTGGTTTGGGGCTTATTGCTTGTGGGCCACACCCAAGTGTGCTCAGGGATTACTTCTGGCTTTGTGCTCAGGATCCACTCCTTGGAGCAGTCATAGACTGTAAGGCTAGTGCCTTGCCTGACATTTCCAGTCACTGGTTCAGTTTTTTAGTACAGTTCCTTCCAAGGAGCCATGCTGCTATCTGTTCTCTTCTGTTTTCACCGGCTTTTCTTTCCTATCCTGGTAACTTTATTCTTTCGGCTGCACCATATTCTCAAAGATGGTCCAAGTAGAACCATGACCTAATTTTATATTTCTTTTGGCCTTAAAGCTCTTAAGACTTAGTTATTTTCTTGAAACCTTTCAAATTTTAACTACTGGAATCATTGTTTTCTAATACAATCTCAAGTGAAACTAAAACAAATACATAGAGGAATCTGGTTTAATCTGTATATTGGAAAGGTATGACGTTCTCTTTTGGGGAGGGGAGAGGAGGGAGAAGAGAGATGTACCAGGGATTGAACACGGGGGTCTCATGCATGCAAGAACGTGCACTACCACTGAGCCACATCCTCAGCCCTAAAGTTGCATTCACATTCTATTTTGTGATTTACCCAAAGTCGTGTGGAACCCTGTATTTCCAGGGATATAGAAAATAAAATATGACTGGTGGAGAGAGGCAAACAGGAGGGTTGGAAGGGCGTTGGTAGACAAAAAAAGACATTGGTGAAGGGAAGTGTTGAAACACTGTATGCCTGAAACTCAATCATGAATATCTCTGTAATCTCACAGTGACTAAATACAGTTATAAAAATAAAATGTTATTTTACAAATTAATCTGGTAGTATACAGGTATGAGACAGAATAACTAAATGAGCCTATAGAAGAAAACTGGATCTCAGCATAAACTTTGATTTTCTTTTTTATTACAGACTTAATAAAAAAATTGGTTCTCCAAACCTTGCAATTACCATTTTAATCCAAAGCAACCAGTGTCAGGGAGACAGTGCAGTATATAGGAGCACATGCATTCCATACAAAAGTCGAGGGTTCAACTCCCAGCACCATCTGGTCCCCCCCACCCAAGCACTGAGCCAAATGCACTTGAGCACTGCCAAGTACAGCTTCAAAACAAAAGAAAGAACCACCAGTTTGTAAAATGTTCTCTATCTTTCCTTTTCAGGGATGCTGTCTCGTTTGCCAAGGCATCGAAAATCAGATGTGCTGGACATGTAATGCGATTTGGAGACGACCACTGGACTAGAGCCATTACAGACTGGATCCCATGGGACGCCAAAAGGTCACGGAGGTATAATAAAATATTTAATAAAAAAAAAAGATCACGTGGCCGCCCACCTACAATATGGTCAGACTTCGTCAAGACCCTGAGCGAATGGTTTGAAGCTCTTCGTATTCCTGAAACAAGCAGATGCCATTGGGCTACACTGGCATGTGATAGGGCCAAATGAAACGTTACTGGCGCCCGCTCAAGCAAATTGACGAATAATGGGATGTCAAGTGATCACGTGATCTTTCCTTTATAAAAACAGTGAGGATCTATCACTCCTGAATAGCTAGAGTTGGGTCAAAGCTGCGATTCCGGCCAGTACCTACACTCAGGCAGCACCCAGGTTGATCCTTAACTCCAGATGCCTCTAGTAATACTATATAGTCATTCATCTTTTAACTGGAAATACATTATGACAGTATCTTAATTAGTCACACCCAGAAATTTTAAACACTGATGTTACCTGACAGAGTTCAGAATTGAAACTGTGGTCTAGAATTACTCATCAAAGTTGAACAGAAATCCTTTCTTTTGTGTTTTTGTTTTCTTTGACAAAATTTTATTGAGGCACTGTGCTTTACAAAGTTATTCAGAATTGAGTTTCAGGCACACAATGTTCCAATCCCTTCACCATTCCCACTTTCCTCCTCCAATGTCCCCAAAGAAACACTTCTTTGACCTAAAAATATTGTACTTAATACAAAGCAAAACTTAAAAATGAATCAGATGTACTGAGATGCTTTCACAGTGAATGGAAACCATGTACAAAAATATGTCCAGTAGCAGAGAGGAAAGCTTTTACCGCCTCAACTTGACAGGGAATCACATTTGACGGGTATTTTTAAGAGCAAATGAAATACGTTCTTACTGCTTCAGGATCTCTGCTGTATCATAACGTCCATCGTAATCAAAGTCAAACACAGGACCGCTGACAACATTGATGCCATTTCTTTCCTGGGCATACCGTGGCAGCAGGGTGCCATGAAAGTACTGCCATATAACTGAAACAAGAAGACAGTGTGGTCTCCAAAAGGACAAGGTGCCATGAAGCCAAATGAAATACATCAGCACCAGGATTAAACCGCGTTTGTAATAATTAGAAAGTCATTTGAGTCCTCCTTAGTGTGAGAACAAAGATCCATTATTCAGTTTTGTCCTTCGGAAGGGCTGATAGGCAAAGGTTTGTTTCAACTATTTCAAGAACTCCTGAATATGTTCATTGTCATGAACTTGTCATCACGTATTATTATAGAGAGTAAATAACACAAACAAGGCTCATTATTTAGCTTTACTGCTAATATCAAAATATTCCCATTAAAAGTATTCACAAATATTCCATATATAAATGAGAGTAAGAATCTCCATACATGTTTTGAAGTTCCATGTCTTGTTAAGTACAAAACTCATATTTAATCTTATGAGTGAAAGGCTCATAATTAGTAAAGATGAAAACCTATTTATTCTAAACTCCAAAACAGTAATTAAGAATTTTCAAATGGTAAAATGAGGGACAATAGACTTTAGGCCAATAAATGCATTAGTATACTGAATTAGCTGGATAACCTAAGAAATAGCATTGATTCTTTTTGTGTCCCCAAACTTTATATACATTTAGGTAGAATAACAGATAATGGAAAATACACACACACACACACACACACAACACACACACATTCTAAATTTTAATACTCATAAAATGTGTACTTGTATTATTAAAGTAAAACAAATATTTAAAGTGCCTGATAGTAAGTCACTTAATTTAGAATTCAGACTAAACATACATCTATTATATTTATATATAAAACTTTATAAGGATTATAAAAAATAGATTAAACTCTTTTTACCTTGAAAACTCTGGTACATTGGCACTATATTAGTAGTAAGCAATGCTTCAGAATATATTTTATTCGAAACTTTATTTAGTTCTATAAAGAAAAAAAAGAATAATTTTTTCTCTCTAGAAATAGCATTAGAAATTACACTTTCTCTAGTTACCTGGGGAACAATTAAAAAAAACTTAGCTGTAGCTACAGTACAAAGGGTAAGGCACTTGTCCTGAACTACTCGGCACCACAGATGGTTGCCTCAACCCTGCTCGGAGTGATCCCTGAGTGCAGAGACAGGAGTAAGCCCTGAGTACTGCTGAATGTGGCTCAAAAAAAGAAAGAAGCCAGCAATTATCATTTTAAATCTTTAAAATTATTTTCCCACTACTGTGCCAAGGAGGAAAAAGGCAACAGATTTGATCAGTTCTTTAAAATTATTTTTGTTATTTTGTAATTTAAGATAAATTAAAAAACGGTTAGATACTTTTTTTTGTTGTTGTTGCCTTTTTTGGGTCACACCCGGGAATGCTCAGAGGACCCGGCCCTTCCACAGGCCTGGAAACAACACCCCCCGCCCCAACTGAACCCAGGGGTTTCTCCTGGCTCTGCAGTCAGGAATCACTCCTGGCGGTGCTCAGGGGACCATATGGGATGCCGGGGATCGAACCCAGGCTGGCAGAGGCTGGCCACGCCAAGGCAAACGCCCCTACCCGCTGGGCTATCGCTCTGGCCCCACGGTTAGATATTTTCTACTGTAAGATTTTGCTGTTTGCTTAGGGGCTTGCCCAGCAGAGGCAGGGACATACTCCTGTCTCTGTGCTAAGGGCGCTACTCCTGGAGGTGCTCAGGGGACCATACGGTGTCGACCCTAGGTAGGCCACTGTACTATCTCTCCAGCGCTACAATGAATTTCTCAAAAATTAAAAACTATGGGACTTGAAGCTATAGAACAGGCGTTGCCATGCATGTGACTGACCCAGGTCTGCACCTCAGCTGTGCATATGGTCCCCAAAACACTGCCAAGAGTGACCTCTGAGGAGAGAGCCAATAGTTCAAGCCCTTGAACACAGCCAGGTGTGACTCAAATAATTAAATATAAACAAATAAAACTTTAATGAGAGGGCCCCAAGTTAAACACTCAAACTTTATTTGCTATTTCAAGTAAAGTGTATTGTGTTGACAATCTTCTTTCCTTAAATTCTTTCACAGTGAAAAGGAAAAAAAAAAAGTCTGGCTTCAAAACAACACCTATTATCCAGAAAAAACATCACAGGATGTCTGCCTCAAAATGCTGTACAAGTCTTCTTTGTGTGACTTTTTCGGTTTGGACCTGGTTTATTTTTATAATGCAGGGGCCAAGCTCTGACATCAGGCTTGTCTCTGGGGAGTGGATTGGAGCGAGAGGATATTACAACACCTAGACTCTGCTGATTTTTCCCATTCTAAGACTGATCTCAAAATGTCTTCTCTTTAACATTCTACATTTTTATCCACTTAGCACCCTTAGCTTCCCACAAAAACCCTTCCACAGAGGCACGGGAACAGTGAAAGAACAAGCACTCAAGACTCTACTCTTACTACTTTTTAACCCACTATATTATCATTCTAAATTAAGAAATATTATCTTCTTCCAAAGAGCCACAATGCATCTTTCTAACTGCTCTGATTTTACTCAAATTCTGATGGAAACAAACGCTGAAAAAATAAAGCATATCCTGGCGACAGCGACATGCTGATTCAGACTCCTTCCAAACAGTAACAAAGTTTTTTAAAATTCAAGATTTACATGTTTTAAATTTTCCCTGATTATTTCTCATCCTGAAATAATAGGCAAGGTGATGTACACTGCCCCTATAATGTCTGACAGAGAAAAAAAAAAGAAAGAGGAGGAAGATAAGAGAATGGAAGAAACTTACGTGGTGGAGAAAGGAACCCATAAATCAGTTTACTGTTGCTTTTATAAAATGAACATTTATGGACAGGAATAAGAGAACTTCGAGGGTCTTGGTAAAAACAGTTAGAAAAATTTTCTGTGGAGAAACTGTCCTGAAGAAAAAAAGATAATAATAGTAAACCATCCGGCATATAAAAATTGGAGACTGATTTATAAATAGTTAGAAGTGAATGATATCATAAAGCTACAGACTCCTCTTGCCTATTCATGTCCTTCATTCTCCATTTTTCTACTATATTAACATTTTTCTACTGTTTTAGTATGTTCATCTATTTTTCTTAATGGAGTGCAAAAAACTTTCGAATATTAAAGATGTCAATCATTTGTTATAATGTACAACCATTGTTTTCACAATGCTGTGCTAATTTTGTTAATGTTTTTATCTAGTCAATTTTAAACTTGCATAGAGTAAAGTGCTGGTCTTCAGAGATCTAAATCTATATCCCATATGCAACTCTATGAACCACATTGGAGAGGAACCCTGTCCTTTATGTCAAGAAAATATACAAACTTCAGAAGCAATTGTAGCTAGTCAGTTATATAGCTCTGGCTCTTTATAAGAAAAAGGAAACATTCAAACAAGATTATGTAATAATAACTATATAATACATAAGATACAGAGGAACAATTAAAAGCATAAAACCAGTAAAACAATGAATAGACTTACAAAGACAGGTAAAAGATTTTAAATTCTGGGCCACACCTGGCAGTGCTTAGAGGTTATTCCTGGCTCTCTGCTCAGGAAGTGCTCCTGGCAGTGTTCATGTCCAGGGACTATATGAGATGCCAGGGATAGAGCCCAGGTTGTTGAGTCCAGGTAAGGCAAGCACCTTACCTGCTGTGCTATCGCTCTGACCCCAGCTTTATTTTTTATTTATATATATTTTTTGTGAACATTGTTTTATACCATTACAGATTTCAGGTGTGCAGCACTGTAATTTGACATCTGTGTATGCTACATTTTCACAAACATTGAAAGTCTGGTTTCCATCCACCCCCCACAAGTTAATCCTCCTTATACCTTTTCCACCCCATTTCCTTTCACCTTTGGTGAACACCATTCTGATCTCCTAAGCTAAGTTTGTTTTGGTTTATTTTGTTGGTTCTGTTTGCCTGTTTAAGTTTGGAGGTGTCCAGCTTTGTACTGACGTGTGATGACTCCGAGAGTCTAGATGTCATCCACCACCCTTCAAAAAATTTTAAATCCAAAGACTGGACTCAGACAAGTCCTTTCAATTCTCCTTTCCATCCTTTAGGGCATCCTCCAGCTTGTCAGAATCTTTCCGCTTCTGAAAAATCTGGTCGGTCTAGTTTAAACCTTCATTCAGTTTCACGTATGACCTCAATTCCATCTGTAACCACCTCCCTTGTCTCAAGGCAATCTCTTTTATTGTTTCTGTTTCCCTCACAGCATGCCAAGAGAGGGGCTTAAGGGAAAAGGTGGGCTTCACTCTGGGATGTTTGGGGCCCAGTCTATGGGCAGTGAACAAGATCTAGCCTCTCCCTGATTTGATCTTGGGAGCGGGTTCTCCCCACCTGAAAGTGCAAGCAATGACAGTATTAAGCTTTAATGACTGTCTTCCTCATAAGAAGACATAAGAACCCTCCATGCTCTGAGAACTGAGGGAAATCCTTGTGTCCATAAAACCACATATTTAGTGGTAAATATTTAGGGACTGGTGTAAGTTCCCTAAGTTGCCTCTAAGAAATTATATATTAGAACTGAAACAAAGCAGGAAAGTAAAAGCAAGAGGAGGAAGGAAGGAAGGAAGGAAGGAAGGAAGGAAGGAAGGAAGGAAGGAAGGAAGGAAGGAAGGAAGGAAGGAAGGAAGGAAGGAAGGAAGGAAGGAAGGAAGGAAGGAAGGAAGGAAGGAAGGAAGGAAGGAAGGAGGAAGGAAGGAAGGGAAGGGAGGGAGGAAGGGAGGGAGGGAGGGAGGGAGGGAGGAAGGAAGGAGAGGGAGGGAGGGAGGGAGGGAGGAAGGAAGGAAGGAAGGAAGGGAGGGAGGAAGAAGGAGGGAGGGAGGAAGGAGGGAGGGAAGGAGAGAGGAGGGGGAGAGGAGGGAGGAAGGGAGAGGAAGGAGGGAAGGAAGGAGGGAGGGAGGGAGGGAAAGGCAAGGTATAAGTTTTTGCAGCAAAACCATCACTAGCACAGGAGAAGATATTTGCTAGTGGCGGGGCTAGAACCTGGTATTTTTGACATATTCACTCAGTTATCTTCTAATTTGGAATTTGATTAAAGAGCCAAGATCAACAGAGAAAAAGTATGCATTCAATGTTTTGCTTAATGATAAATCGCAACAACCACATATAGCTAAGGAGGTGACAAATACTTGCATTTCTGTCGACAGTGTAGGATGTCCAAAGGGCATTAGGATGTCGTGGCTGTAGGCACTCACGATTGGTGCTGGTGCAGAAGACAGATGTTGCTCTTCTTCTGGAGAACTCTTGGCCTGCCGTGGGGCAGAGCAGCATGCTCGAGGGCCTTCTCTTGGGTTAGATGGGGAAAGCGGAACCATGACTTCAATGTACTGAACAATCATGGTCAGATGACATAGAATGATAAACTTATCAAAACTCTTTCTTCTACTTAACCCTACTGAAGAGGCATTATAATATTTTGGGGTGACAATCCTAGTGCTGCTCGGAGGCCCGAGACCACTCTTGGCAATTCTCAATCTGACACTGAGTCTGCTAGGCCCAGAGATGCAGGGCTGATTGGACCTAGTGGCTTGGGGCTACTGAGCCACTCCTGGTGGTGCCAGGGCCAGGGAGACTATACCCAGAAAGAGTTGGGGACCATGTTGTGTCAGGGATCCAAATCTGGGCCTCTGAATGTGAAGTATGTGCTCTAGCAGTTTGAACTAGATTTGCAGACCATGAAAAATTATTTAAACTGTAAAAAGTACTAATTATATAGAGCAGCTCTAGAAACAATAAAGAAAACAAAAAAGGATGTGCTGTATTATATTTTCTATGAAGTTTCTTAAAGATTAATATATTATCAAAATATGAAAGGATGCCACATGAAATGACTAGAAATGTCAGCAATTAGGACTTAAAGGATATTATCAAAATTCTGTAACAGAAGAAGTCAAATCCACTCAGGGTTGTGTAGCTATAGATAAATTCAAGATTCAGTAACATTATTTTAATTGCTAAGACACTGCATAAATTATTATTATTATTAATTTTGCTTCTTGGGTCACACCTGGTGATGCTCAGGTGTTATTCCTGACTCTTCACTCAGGAATTACTACTAGTGGTGCTTGAGGGACCATATGGGATTCCGGGGATCAAATCTGGGTCGGCTGCATGCAAGGCAAATGCCCTACACACTGTACTATAGCTCCAACCCCATAAATTTTTTTCTAAGATGATATACTCAGAAAAAACAAATTTACAAACTATAATGGTAAGTTTGGAATGTTTTTTGGAATATCGTTAACTGAATGAAACTATAATAGTACATACCATTTACTATAATTTTTTTCCAAAATTTTCTAAGTAGTTTTTAAAATCATTTACTTATAGTATCTAATTTAATTCCTATATAAGAATTAAGATTACCCAACCATTTTGCAGATGAGAATATGAAAGTTTATAGGGTCTAAACATTCTGTTCAGGGGCTGGAGCGATAGCACAGGGGTAGGGCATTTGCCTTGCAAACACTGACCGGGTTCAATCCCGGCATCCCGTATAGTCCTCTGAGCACCGCCAGGAGTAATTCCTGAGTGCAGAGCCAGGAGTAACCCTGAGCATTGCTGGGTGTGGCCCAAAAATCAAAAGATAAATAAAACTCAAACATGAACATCATGCAATTATATATCTAACAGTGGTACAATAAAATATTAAACAAAATGAAATAAAATTTACAAAAATAAAGAAAAAATCAAATTCTAGATTTTTTCTCATATTTTCCTTTCAAAATAGAAAACAAGCCCACCTTGTTTTATTGCACAAAATTTAAGTTAAAAAATAATCTTCAGAGTAAAGAATAATACTCTAGGCATTTTATACGAAATTAAAAGACACCGGAAGAGAGACATTCCAGACCCAACCACTCCAGACACACAGCTGCACTGCTCGGCCCCACGTGGAATAACCCATGGAGTTCTTGAGGCAGTAAATGGCTCAGCCAGCCCCTGGTCGAATCTAACACAGCTACTAGGATTTGCTCACATGTGTGGAAGGGCCATGCTGGCTGGACTTGGAATGGGGATTTGGGCTCCTCCCATTCCTTCACCTCCATGTCGGCGGGTGTGGCTCTGAGCTCCCAGCCACCACAGTAGCACCAGAAGAGAGACACTTCAGACCCACCATTGAGCTGGCATGCGTCCGGCTTTGCGGCTGCAGCAGTCTTAGATAATACTGGAAGTTAGGATCAGTTCCTTCCAGGATCTTTCACATTTATACACTATATACATTTCTAGGCAAGTTCTAGCCATAGCCTGTCATCCCAGCGAGCCTAGCAAGAAGCCAGAGGAATCCCCACACCATGAGGTCAGTTATTCTCAACATCTGGACTCCACAGCTCCTCAGAGTTCCACCCAAGGGAAAAGTCATCTCTCCCGTTGAAGTTCATCAGTAGATACACGAGATGACAGCCTACTACTGAGAGTGTACCATCTACGTGGCAGATTCTGGGAAGCTACCCATGTTGCATTTGATATGCCAAAAACCAGAAACAATTATAGGCCTCATTCCCATGACCTGAAGAAATGGTCTGAGGATCTTTGTGTTCCTGGAGTGAGCAGATGCCCTTGGGCTACACTTGCTCTCAACAGGATGTATGGAGATGTTACTGGTGCCCGCTCAAGCAAATCGATGAACATCAGGAAGACAAGTGATACAAGTGAAGTGAGTATTAATTTAGCCTTTCTTAAATTAAAAACCAAGTGAGAGAGTTATCATAGGCACTTTAAATAAGACCTATTATAGGAACCACTGCACACTTTAAAAAATCTGCAAGTTTCAATAGACCTCCGTTCTGCTCATAAAGAGTGATTCAGCTTCCATTAACTCTAGTCCATGAAAGTTCTACTACAAATATCCCTCTTTTCTTATGACTGACCATCAACACTGGTAAGCAAATAAATCTACTCCAAAAGGTGACCTCTGCATTACTTTCGTAACTGTACCAGTTATTCTGAAATAATATCACCAAACGTATTCTGCGTCTCACACTATTGAGAAAAACCTTGCTTCCACATTCCGAGCTGGAAAGACCTTACCTTCTGCTACAGTCAAATTCAACTGGCTCTGAAAATCCGTATTTGGCAAAATCTAAAAGTTAACCACAATAATTTTAAGCATAGAGAGACATAGTATCAATTTTTTTAACAAACAGTATCTATTGCTAAATTATTCCATTACAGAACACGGCATTTACAATCATCTCATGTGATTTTTAAAAAATATAAATACGATAGGATGACAAAGTTGTTAGCATAAGCACACCACTAATTAAAAATTAAAAGAATATAACTGCTCTTTTGTAACTAGTTTCCTATACCTCAGTCTTTCTACATGTGTAAAATGAAATGAAATCATAAACTCAACAGTTTTTGACATTACCATTTTAGGAAAACTATCAATTTTGTTTAAAATTTGTCATCTACTTTTTTCATTTGTTTTAGGGCCATGCCCACCAGTGCTCAGGAGTTACTCCTGACTCAGCATTCAGGAATCACACCTAGAGGGGCTCAGAAGATGCTATGGGAAGCCAAGGATCAAACCCAGGTAGGCCATGTGCAAGGCAAATGCCATACTTGCTGCACTGATGCTCTGGTCCCATTATGTGCAATTTTTACCTTCTTACAACTCTATATCAACATCTCATATAAAAAATTATATTTTTCTCCCTGAATTACAATAGAGAGTGAAAGAACAATTTGAGGCTTTTTATATTCCTGAAGCAAGCAGATGCCATTGGGCTACACTGGCACGTGACAGGGTCAAATGGAAATGTCACTGGTGCCCACTGGAGCAAATCGATGAATAATGGGATGTCAAGTGATCAAGTGATCAAATTTAAACACAGAAACGATCTATAGCTCACTGTTAGGATCAATAGCCCAGATTCCTATCCAGGATGTTCCAGGATCCTACAGGACTTTTCCCATTTCTCCCCCCCAGCCTATATCAAAACACACCCCAAAAATAAAATATGCTTCCCGGGGCAGCGGAGGGGCAAACGCAAAAAATTATTTTTTTTTTTTTTTTTTTTTTATTTGTTGTTTGTTGGGGTGTTATGATGATGAAAGGTTGTGGTGAAAGAAAAAAAAGTGGAAATGGAGAAACTAGATAGGTAAAAATCCATAAGAGGTCTCTATGTGACAGTAGAATTAAACTTAAATGTTTACTCCAACATACAAACTTTAATTTGATCATTATTTCTACAGCATAGGACGTGTTATGTAAATGGTATAAAACTTCCTGGAGCACCTTACCGAGGGGTTGCATGAGCAGCCAAGGTTATCTCTGGGGGCTCCTACGAAGGGGCACTGGACCAGGGGGTAGGTTTCATTGGGATGCTCTGGGGTGTAAACAGGCGTCTTCAGAAGGTGGTTAAGACTTCCATGAGTTCCATTATTAGAAGCTGGTGTCAAATTCAGTAGATCTGCATAATTCAAGAATAATAATGAACTATTTAGAATTTCAAAATTAAATAAATGGTAGGCTTATACATAATTTCAATTTTTGCTTAAAACCAATAGGCCAGAGAGCTAATACAGGGGCTAATACAGGAGGTTAAGGTGACCCCACATCAAAGCCCAGGATCCTATATAGTCCCCTGAGCACCACCAAGTAATCCATAAGTACAGATGCAGCAGTAAACATGAGAATTGCTGGGTTTATTATTTACTAACAAATAAAGCCAAATACATTTAAAACAAAACTGTAAAAATCCGTTAGATTTTAGAACATCAATAACTGCCATTCTTATTATTACTTTTTGGCTTTTTAGGCCATACCTAGCGATACTTAGGGGTTATTCCTGGCTCTGCACTCCAAAAATTACTCCTGGCAGTCCTTGGGAGCCAAATGGGATGCCAAGGATCGAACCCAGGTTGGCAACATGCAAGGCAAATGCCCTATCCACGCACTATCGCTCCAGCCCACTCTGTTTTTCTAAGAGGGTCACAGGGCTTACTCCTGGCTCCATGCTCAGGGATCACTCCTATTGGGGCTCCTTAGAGGACCATGCGGGGTACTAGGGAGCAAACTAGAATCAGGCTTGGCCTGTGCAAGACAAGCACCTTACTGTCTAGAGTACCTCTCCAGCCCCTAATATTCTTCATGGAGACATGACCATGTATGCTAAACTACTTAAAGACATCTAAATTTTATGTGTGCAACAGCTGAGTACATCTTACGTGCTTATTATATATTAAACAATGGACTAATGTATTGTTCCTACTTAATCCTCAACACAATTTAATAAGTTCTTATTGTCAGTATTTAGTAGATAAACAATCAAAGTGAATTATTCAGGTCTCAAAACTAACAATATAGACCTAAGATTCAAAACTAGCTTTTGTCTGAATCTAGAACCCATATTTCTATTAATAATAATCAAGCACCTAAGAAAGTAACATTTAAAACCCAATTTTCAACCATAAAGTACTAATTAAAAGATAAAGAGTAAACCAAAAGTATTCAAAAGGGTTCTCTATATCCACATACTCAACTATTACTATTATTACAACCATCCAATCAACTATTAGTATTATTGCAACCATAGTCATTTATTACTACTATTATTACAATTTCCAGTTAATAATTACTACTATCCAAGGTTCTGCCAACTCCATTCACATTTCACAAATTCCAAAAACCTTTGATTAACCTGAATTGTAGCATGATTAAGCACACAGTAATCAGTCTATATGTTCTAATTTTCTTTCAAAGACTCTAGATCATAAAGGAAAAGGTAAAAAATCTAAGGGACCATCACAATTCACCTTCACCTCCAAGAGGGGATCCTTTGTGGTAAGCTATTCTTGTTCTATTTCCAGAAGGAATGAAAGTTTCCTGCTCATACTTACCGCACATTAGATTATATACTTCAATATTCTCAAAGGCATCAACTTCAATGCCATGCTTGAATCCAGGTCCATAGCCAATAAAAAGGGCCTACAATGACCAAAAGGACACAGTTATTAATTCATTTTTAGTTATGTATGCAGCTGACAAAGAAAGTAATTTTGCATTACTCACACTGTCATATAAAACAATATGTCAAAGGGATATATATGTTTTGTTTTGGGGCCACACCTGGCAATACTTAGGAATTACTTGTATTTCTCACTCAGGAATCACTCCTGGTGGTGCTCAGGAGACCTTATAGAATGTAAGGGATTGAACCTGGGTATGCCATGATAAGGCAAGCACCTTACCCACTGTACTATCTCTCTGAATCCCTCGGGCCTCCAGCAGCAGAGGAAGCACCTACCCACTGTATCTGTCTCCGGTCATGGGGAGAAATCTTATGCCCATTGTATACTGTAGGAATTTTAAGGCTCCTGCTGCATCTAATTTAAGTACATGTAGGAGATTTCCCCTCACTTCATCACAATTTTTGATCTGACAATCAGAATGGAAATGATAAAATCTTTCTTATTTTAATCTTCAAAGGGGATATCAATCTCACCTTACTCACCTCACACAATGATCAAGAGATCTAATTAGAGAATTGTGTTATATATTTTAAAAAATTCTAAGTGTTAGATTAAATGCAAGTCACTTTATTCATTTAGAATATAAATAGGAAAATATATTCACTAGATTTCTTTTACAGTGAAGCAAAATTCTAAATGGAGCAAACATATATGCATATATCATTTAGTATATGTTATAAACCACACGTTCATGAAACTTGAATAAAAATTTAATAACTACATTAATTTAAACATTTCAACTATTAGAAGTCTTTGCCATAAAAAGAAGGCAAGAGAGAGATATTAAGCAGATCCAGATTAAAAAACAAGAAATCAAACTATTACTATTTGTGACTATGTGCTGCTTCTATACTTGGAAAAAGAAAGTATAAAGGCTCTACCAAAAAGCTCCTAGAAACAATAAACTCATACAATGAAGCAGTAGGCTACAAAATCAAACACAAGAAATTGTGGTGTCTCCCTTATTTCGCTCTTTGTCTTTGGGGCATGCCCAGCAGTGCTAAGGGATTACTCCTGACTCTGCACTCAGGAATGACTCCTGGCAGTGTTCAGGGGACCATATTAGATACTAGGGATCTAATCCAAGTCGCCATGTGCAAGGCAGGTACCTTACCTGCTGTACTATCACTGGCTCCTGCAGTGTTTCTATAGGCAAAAAATGAAGAGGGAGGGCCAGAGATACAGACAGACAGACAGAGAAAATCCCATTCACAATTGTGCCCTTAAATATCAAGTATCTGAGAATAAATCAAACAAAGAATATGAAATACTTATACGAATAAAACTGTAAGTCACTAATTTTATTTTAAAATAGAAAATTGAGGCACATCCCTTGTTCATGGATTGGAAGGATTAACATTGTTAAAATGAACATCCTACTGAAAGCACTGTACAGACTCAACAGTTACCACATACAGACCCATAAGATCTTTCAAATACTGCTAACATTTATATGAAATAATAAAACTCCCTCAAGTATCCAAAGCATACTGAGAAAAAAGATGGGAACCTTTTCTCTCCCCAATTTTAAATTGCACTATAAAGTTGTAATATTCTAGACACTGTGGTACTCAAATAAAGGCAAACAAGCTAATGGAACAGAACTGAGAGAAGAGAGACAAACCATCAAATATAAGGACAGCTTCTAAAGTATCTAGGTGTATGGACTAGAGCCAGGATAACCTCAACAGCTGCTGCTGGGAAATTTGGCTAGGCACATGAAAAAAGGATAAATCTGGATTTCTATGACATATCATACACAAAAGTTAATTCAAAATAGATTAAAGAATTTGGGGCCGGAGCGATAGCACAGCGGGTAGGGTGTTTGCCTTGCAAGCAGCCTACCTGGGTTCGATCCCGGCATCCCATATGGTCCCCAAGCATTGCCAGGAGTAGTTCCTGAGCAAAGAGCCAGGAGTAACCCCTGAGCATTGCCAGGTGTGACCCCCCAAAAAAAGCAAAAAAAAAAAAAAGAATTTGACCAGACCTGAATTCATTAAGATATATCAAGGGAAATATGAGTAGAAATCTATGTAATATTGGCTTTAGAGGCATCTTCAATGACTCAGTGCTGTAAGCCAATTATATTGAAACAAAAGTAAATGGGCCTGTATCAAATTAGGAAGTTTCTGCACCTCAAAAGAAATGAGTAGATTAAGAAGATATTCCATAGATATCCCATTTCCTCACCACAAACCTGACAAAGGGCTAATATCTAAGTCTATAAAGCTTTGTAAAACTTAACAAAAAACCAACTCCATCAAAAAAAAAATGGGGTGAAGAACTGAACCTGTCCTCAAAGAAGTCATACAGATGGCCACGGAATATGTAAAGGTATTCCACCATCACTTATCATCAGGAAAATATGACTTAAAATAACAATGAGATTATCAGTAACACCAGTGAGATTGGCAATCACTGAATGGGTGCTGGTAGGCACGTAGGGAAAAGCAATCCTCTACCATTGTTGGTGAGAAAGTTGCCTGACTCAGCCTCCATGGAAAACATTACGGAGACCTCTCAACATATTAAGACTGAGCTTCCATATGGCGCAGCAATTCTACCTCCTTTTTGTTTGTTTCGGGCCATCCCTGGAGGTTATCAGGTATTCCTGACTGCACTCAGGGATCACTCCTGGCAGTCTTGGGAGACCATATGGGGTCCCAGGGACTGAACCTGAGTCAGACATGTGCAGGGCCAATACTACCCATTGTACTATCCCTCTGCCCCCAGAATACTGCTTCTAGGTATCTATCCCAAAATGGTATTTCACAGACATATTTGCGGTCCTATCTTTATGGCAGTCAGGAAGATGGACAGAGAAATCAACATGATGAACGACCTAAAACCTGAGCTGCGCAGGAGGAAGAGAGTGGCATGGACTGCCTTCAAAAGGATTGAAGAAATAGCAAAAAAGACAAAGAACCTCCAGCTCCGGGCACATCTCTTTGACTCCACCGTTCTCCCTGCATTAGCATACGCCTCAGAGACCTGGGCCCTACGAAAGCAGGATGAGAATGCTATTCGGGTCTCCCAGAGAGGAATCGAAAGAGCTATGCTTGGAATATCACACCTCACTCAAGTGAGAGAAGGAATCTGGAGTTCCGGCCTCCATCGCTGTTCCAGAGTCAGGGACGCTGTCTCATTTGCCAAGGCATGGAAAATCAAATGGGCTGGACATGTAATGCAATTTGGAGAAGACCGCTGGACTAGAACCGTTACCAACTGGATCCCACAGGATATCAAAAGATCACGTGGCCGCCCACCTACAAGATGGTCAGACTTCTTCGTCAAGACCCTGAACGAACGGTTTGAGGCTCTTTGTATTCCTGAAGCAACCAGATGCCATTGGGCTACACTGGCATGTGATAGGGTCAAATGGAAATGTTACTGGCGCCTGCTCGAGCAAATTGATGAATAACGAGATGTCAAGTGATCAAGTGATCAAGTGAACTTTTTGGCAGTACTTTTCACAATAGCCAAGATCGGGAAACAACTCAGCTGCCCAAGAAAAGATGAGATTAAAAAAAATATTGCAGTAAATCTACACAATTAAACTTAGCTTTAAGGAAAAGGAAATTCTGCAGTCTTGCTGCAGGTCCATGAACCAGAGGCTCTCATGCTGAATGAACACCGAGGGAGAAGGACTCAGAACCATATAAGAATATGTTGAATATAAAGAATATAAAGAAACAGTAAGGAAATTCAAAATGGCCAATTTTAATACCACCTGAGAGTTAACAGTCTTTGACTGTGAAAAGGGTAGGATGGGCAGCCGGAACACGATGACCTGGTTACACTGCTGGGGGACGCTGGCTGGCACTATGGTGGTGGGTGTGGTACTTCATTGTATGCCTCAAACACTATTAGCAGTACTGCAAATCAGTGTCTAATTAAAAAATACCAAACCCCGATAAATGCTTCATTACATATATATATACTACACATATACATCTTATTCAAAACATATAATATATATATTTTTTTTTTTTTTTTTTTAGGGGCCAATCCCCAACTCTAGGTATTACGTGTTCTACCTCTACCTGGGGTATACTCTGGGCCCAACTTGCATTCTTAAGTCTCAAACTCTCAATGAGTCTTCCTCTGAATATACATTATTATTGCTTTACAATATGACATCTACTCACTTGCATATTGGAAAATCCATTGTCAGAGCCGTGAAATCCTCCTCCACAATATTTTCTTTCTGAAGGGTTCCTAATTTTGACATGATACATATTAATAACGTAAGGTGCAATCATAAGGCAAGATTGGTAACAGTAATATCATTTACATTAATATGTAATATGTAGCTATTTATTAAACAATAAAAGCTATTTTATTAAAAAAAAAAAGCAGCAAAAAGGCAGCCGCCTTTTGAAGGTGGGGCACAGGTCCTCACAGGCTTCATAAAGAAGCTACCTTTGCTTTGCAGACAAAACTAGCACCACAGTGTAGAAAAGGAAAACCACAAGCACAGATTTGAACCTTCACTGCGCAATTATTTACCATGACTTTGGTAACTTAATTTTTCTCTTGATTTCAATTGGGTCATGCTGGATAATTCATATAAAATAAATTGATTTAGTCAAAAGAAATTCTGGGTCATGACTGATATTATAAACTAGTTTTCCCCTGAAAGCATGAATTGTTCCTTATTTCATATTCTTCTTTTTATTTAGGAGCAAGCTCACTATTCCAGAGTGCTATGCACTCTTATTTTGGGGGTACTAGGGGACTACTCCTGACAGTTCTTGGGGAATCACGCAGAGCCAGGGATCAGACTGGGCCTCCCACCTGCAAATCTTCACAAGCTTTTTCAGCAGCTTCTCTAGCCCTACACTATTCTTCTACACTAGTCTTTCTCAGAACAGGTGATACAGTTCTCAGGAAGGTGCTGGGGCATCCAGGAGAGCAGTGGTAACGTCAGGTACAGTGAAAGGTGCTTATATCTTGCTAGTTTAAAGATGGTAGATTTCCAGAGATGTTAAGGATTTTTTGTTTTGCTTTTTTTTTCTGAAGAGGAGAAGTATGGAAATAAGTTTGGGAATTTTGGTTATCCAAACACTAAAAGTGAAGCTCTTAATCTCGGGCCAAGTGATCATAAAGTGGGCAGGGCATCAAAACCAACCCGAGTTTGATCCTGGCATCCCATATGGTTCATCAATAAATGATGGAGATCAGAGGTGACTACAAGAGTATCCCACCCACACGGCAGAGCCTGGCAAGCCACCCATGTCGTATTTGATATGCCAAATTCCAGTAACAATTATAGTCCTCATTCTCATGACCTGATGGAATGGTTTGAGGCTCTTTATGTTCCTGGAGCAGCAGATGCCCTTGGGCTACACTAGCATCTGACAGGATGTATGGAGATGTTACTGGTGCCTGCTCGAGCAAATTGATGATCAATGGGAAGACAAGTGATACAAGTGATCCCATATGGTCCCCTGAGTACCGCCAGAAGTAACCCTAGAGCATTTATGGGTGTGAGCCAAAATGCAATAGAAAAAAAAAAACAGCTCTTAATTACAATGAAGATAGTGCTGTTTTGCTGGCTGAAATCTGGCTCACTGTACCGGCTTTGTTTGCCATGGTGTTTGTTATAACCTTCTTCCTTCTTTGCAGTCACCAAAAGGGTTAAAGAGGATTAGAAAGATGGGCAGCATAGGGCTGAAGGCACTTGCCCAGAACGTGGCTGATGCTGTGCAGCACCTGACCAACACCTGGTGCCCCCTTGATGCCCTAGGGGCACTTCCGGATGGCTCTGGAGGCCCTGCTCGGTGAGGGGTGGCCGAGATCATTGCTGCACCACAGAACCTGAACAGCACCATTTCCAGGTCCCTTAGGGCTGAACCAGGTGATCTTCTGATGGTTCCATAGTGACAATCAAAGCATACATCTTCAGCCCTGTGAACTCTATCTTTCCAGCGCTCTTTAACCTTTTAGTGATTGCAAGAAGCAGGTCAATTCCATGTCCAACAAAAAGCATTAAAGCAGCAACATCACGACTGGGAGAGGACCTCGACCCACCTTCAAAATAAAAGACTAATGATAAGGTTTTGATATTCTAGCAATATTAACTGCACTCATAAATTTGCTGAGCATATCAACAAAACGATGTTTATTGAAAGGTAAGTATAATGGGAATGGAGAAACAACTCAGCTTAATGAGGTGAAAACTGCTCTTTATTAAAAAGTGTTTTGACAATTACTTGTTGGCATTTAGGGTATCTGGATTAATCTTAGATGTAACTGGATTGTATAGAGGAGACACCGTGGCAAGTGGCAGCACAAATACAGAACATAAGAAAAAGTTAAAGATAAATGTGCACCAAGTGCTGGTTCCTATCTCTGCAGGTTTCCCTGACACCAGATTTTTTCAGTGTCCAGAGACAATTTTTTTTGGCTATCACATCATGAAAAAGGAAGCCTTTCATCTAGTCGGTGGCGGATCCTGCAACGTGTAAGACAGCAAAGAATTATCTGATGCAAAATGTCACTAAGCCAAGTTTGAGAAACCCAGAAAGAGTGAAGAGAATCATTTACACACCTTGTATGTAACAACATTTTTGGAAAGGGACTCAATAGTTATCTTGAATTACTAATATTATCAACTAAGCTTAGCTATGAATATATCAGAACTTACAATGCAAGTTGCCACTGGGGGTCCAAATAGAACGTCAAGGGCTCAATTCTATCACTTTTGGCAAAGTGCAAGCGCTTAGGTAAGAAATACTTCAAGTAAGGTTTGAAATGCTGGTTTGGTTCCCGGCACTGAAATTATAGAAGAAAAAACACATTTTGTATTTCCTTAAATATAAACTTCTCTTGAAATTGCTTTGAACCTCACATGAAATATTTCTCATACTTTATCAGCATGTTCTGTATATCACACCCACGCAAAAATAAAGTTCTCCTGAAAGTACTGTCATATAAATTCTTAAAAACATTCAGACCTAGTTTTATTAAACTTATCCTTAAAGAACTTTAATGAATATAAAATGTTCGAATACTCGAAAATTCTTATCCTGCCATTACAAGAAAAAATACTGAAAAATTTCCCAAAATGTATATCCTATAAAGCTAATAATAATTCAATAATGGAAAAATAAAGATACTCACAGAAAGATTTCTGGCAATGCTTTCATAATTAACTACAGGGAAACAATGATAAGAATTAATAATTTGCATATGCTATAATTAGAAATAAAAATAACCTCAAATATAGAATATGCCTCAACCTATATTTAAATACCATAGTAGATGTCACTATTTCCTTTATGATTTATTATTCATTGACATAGAAATAATATTTAGAATATTCCCATGTCCATGAGTTTATACCATATCATTTAGTGAAAAAAGAAAGTTACAGAATATCTATTGATTCCTCTGTTTATTCATATCTGCCAATTCAACCATTTGGTGACTGGATCTGGTCATTCCTACAAATTTCCATCCAGCCATCCCTCTATTTCAAGCATGACTTCACCGTATTCGAAATAAAAATGTGTTTTATATATGCATGGAAAATATCTGACAAGGTATATCAAACTCAACAATTTTTAATCTCTAAAGAATGGAATTGGGTTGTGTATTTACATTTTCGGGGATAGAAAGCTACTACTCTTTTTACTTTATATACTTTGGTATTCACTGATAGATCTAGAATGACCAAAATTGTAGAGAAGGGAAACTAAAAAAAAATAAAAGAAGCACAAAAGTATTAAAAGTAAAATTGAATAGCAAGTCTAGGTGTACTTACTTGGTATGCATTAGGCTATAAATCCCTCTGTCTAGTTTTCTAAAGTGATCAACTTTTGTTTGTTTTTAACAAGGGTAATACCTAGCAGTACTACTTCAACCAAAGCTAAGCCCAAGCATGGACCTCAGGAGCCACCAGGGCCATACACGGTGGTACTTGGGGGCCACCAGGGGTACACAATGATACCTCGAACTAAGCGCTTCTCGGACCAAAGCCAGGACAATGCACATGAGAAGCATATCTTCTATCCTCTGACTACCGCTCTGGCCCCCTCTTAAGATTCCTTCATAAAATTCTTGCCAAAAATTGAGAAAGTTATCCATATAAAAGAATATTGAACATGTTATTATATCATCATTTTACTCTATTAGGTACATATGGATAAATGTATATAGCTATAGCTTCAATTTGGAAAACTTGGGAACCAGAGACAAGGATGTGGCTAAAGCTTATGTACCCCACCTTAAAGATCTCTGATGTGATCACCGCTTCCAGTTTTTATGAGAAGTTTTAGAACTTTTCTAACAACTTATAAAAAATATTATTGTAATACATTTTCTTAACTACTGATTAAAAATGTGATGGACTGGTGGAGGAACACTGACTGAAACCCAATCATGAACATCTTTGTAACTGTGTATGTATCTCAAGGTGGTATAATAAAAGAAAATTTAAAAAAAATGTGATGGAGGACCAGAGCCCAGTAGGTAGCCATTGCCGTGCCGCAGCCAACCCAGGCTTGATCCGCCCCTCCCCTCTGCGCCCCCAATCCCATTTGGTCTCTCAGGTCCCTCCAGGAGTGATCCCTGAATTTAGAGGTAGCAGTAAACTCTGAGCACTGCTGGGTGTGGCTCAGAAAGAAAAAGCAAAAGAACAAGTTTGATAGATATAGCCTATGTTCTTTCTGGGTTACTGTTAATATATTTGCAGAAACAGAGAGCACTAAAATACCAAAGTGGAATGCAGTTCTGACAATCATTAGACACTGTTTCTCTTTCCATTTCAAAGTTAATAATAAACAAAAAGTAAGCAAAACTTGTGCTCCTATTTCTAAATGAGATATCTGAAAGTTACCCAGGATGATGATCAAAAAGGAGGATTATTTCATATTTAGTTTTATAATTAAGTTTGACTTAAAAAAGAACGAATATTTTTAAAAGAATGCCATGGGGGGGTGGGGTTCACTTGTAATTTAAAAAATTGCAAAATGTCTTCTCTCTTTACAAAAGCATGCTTACTTTGGAGAAGGATGTTTTAGAAAATGTTTTGAAGTCTAGGAATCATGCCTCGAATTTGGCATGCTACCAGATCTCTTCATACCAGATCATTTTGAAATAGTTATAACTGGTTTTTTCATCACCACTGGAAGTTGGAAAGCTATAGCTTTCCAGATCATTGGCCATTCTAGATCAACTTTGCTCTAGATTTTTCCCTCTAGTTTATTTTTCTATTCCTAGCACAAGTTATCTTGAAACTAATAGAAGTAAAACACATACTACAAATTAATATCATACTAAGCTCATCACATAAAAAGAAGCTCAGCCATGAGTAACAACTCAGGTAAGTGGTTAGGCTAGTCATCTCACACACAGCTCATAAAATCCTCTGGCTATGGAAACACTGCGCTGCAGATATAATCATAAAAAGAAAATTAACTTTAATCACTCTGCTGTCATTTAGAAATAGCAGCATTTAGAGAAATGTTCTTTCATAGCAAATAGATATAATTACTTTCAAAGTTTGCACAGAGAGGTACTCACATGAATAGTATTTATCTGGGACGTCAGAAGGTCGTAAACGAGCTGCAGGTCCATAGACAACTTTAATATTTTTAACATCTCCCAGATATTTATTCAGATATACATATTTATTACAACTGCCTTGTTCCATGCCTACGATGGAAAAAAAAACTCATTTTCTTCATCTTGCAGCATTAATAAAAATTTGATTATGTTTTACCACAATTTCTTTCACTCTAGATTTTAATTCAGTTTACTTTTGTTTAGATCTCATCTAATTAGAACATCTCACAGGCATACAGGGAATTTCAGCATTATTTTCTATTGCACTTACTCGAAATGTTTTCCTTCTTTTGTTCTTGAAAAAGAAGTTCGATGTTTCCTGCTATTTCTATTGTTTAACTCAGATATTCTAATATCTTTATGTGAATGAGGAGGGCTATCTTACCACAGTTTTATATTAGATATGTAAATCAGGCTATTTTCCTCAAACCAATCAGGACATAAACGCGGTGTGCAAAACTCTTATTCAGGACTGAAGTTTCTTTCTTACTTTTTTTTTTTTTTTTTGCTTTTTTGGGGTCACATCCGGTGATGCTCAGGAATTACTCTCCTGGCTCTTCACTCAGGAATTACTCCTGGCGGTGCTTGGCAGACCATATGGGATGCCAGGGATTGAACCTGGGTTGGCTGCATGCAAGGCAAACGCCCTACCCGCTGGACTATTGCTCTGGCCCAGGACTGAAGTTTCTTTAAACAAAAGTTCCTGGAACTATTTCTAGAATGAGATTTTATAATTGTTCATTGCAAAAGATTTTTTTTCAATGATTTTCAATTTCAAAAAAATTATTCATTTCAATTATTCAAATTATTATTCATGAATTATTTCTGAAGCAAAGGATACAGAAAAAAACAAACAAAAATTATTATTTTGGGCCAAAGAGAGAGCACAAAAAGGTTAAGGCGCCTGCTCTGTGTGCTAACAATCTGGATTCAATCCCTGCAACCAACCCACTTGGTCCCCTCCAAGAGTAATTCCTGAGCATCACTGGGTGTGGTTCCAAGCAAAAAACAAAACAAAACAAAACAAATTATGTTCTTCTATAGCTGCACACAAACACACATTTTAAAAAATCATAGAAAGTAAATGTGAAAATATTACCAAAATGAGAATATACTGCCTCTAAAGTTATGTATATATAATGCTAAAGAAAAATGAAAACAAACATCAAAATCTGTTCAAATTAAATGTAAGTGTGAAGTCTGCCTAAAATTTAACGTCGATTAAAAAAAAGTTTCAACTATCCAAATTCCTGAATCTTCCCCAGATTCAAACATGGTTGCATTGTAGTTGACAGGTTTCTGTAGTCTATGCTTTAATTGTGCTTTGTTTTTCACTTGCTTTTACTGACTTTAGAAAACAAACTAAAATTTAAGCCTGAACAGAGAGATAGTGCAGTGGGTAAGGTACTTGCCTTGCATGCAGCCGACCCAGCTCTGATCCGCTTCACCAGATATAAGTCCCAGACCCCCACCAAGGGTGATTACAGAGCCAGGAGTAAGCCCTGAGCACAGCCAAGAGTGGCCCTCCCACCTATTCACCCCTCACCCCGATAAAAGAAAAAAAAATAAGTTTGAGGGAAAAAACAACACAACAATAATTAATTAAACATTGAGGATAACATCTAAATTAAAGGGTAAAGATGCAAATTCAAATTACCATGATCTGAAATAAGGATGAGGTTGAGGCATTTATGCAAGTTCAGCTCTTTGAGACCATCCATCAGCATACCAACCATGCTGTCAACCCTCTGCAGCGCTCTGATGACCTAAGGAAGGGACACAGACCTGGGTAATGAATTCAATACTAAAGGCTACATCTTAGCAACATGCTCTCTCTCACTGTGTTAAAGAAGAACTACAATGGCTGCAACTGCCAGGATCTACTGATTCACACCAGGCTAAGACAAGTCAGGAAGGACATACTATAACTGCTGACTATTGACAACTGGAGGGCCCAAGTTCCACATACTCTCAATTCTAGGTTCTGGGAATAATGTCAGCTGACCTGATTAACCCCCTTCCTGAGGTTCACAATGCTACTCTTTAAATCAGAACTGCTTTCATGCAAAGAAGCACTAGTCCACAGCCAGCGTTTGGCTAGAAACTAATATACTATTTTTTTTTATTCCTCTTTTATTTTTTTAATATTTTATTATACCACCGTGAGATATACAGTTACAATGATATTCATAAGATGTTCATATTTGGGTTTTGGTCACACATTGTTCCAGCATCCATCCCTCCACCAGTCCCATTTCCCACCACCAATGTCCCCGATTCCCTCCCCACTCCCTAGCCTGCCTCTGTGGCAGGTTTCTTAATTTCTTTCTCTTTCTCTCTCTAGAAACTAATATACTCTTATATACTCTTAAGGTGCATTTTCTACAGTTAATTTCTTCTAACAGTTTCTAGTCATTCAGTTGTTTACTATGTAAATGCTTCCAAACTCTCAGAGTATTAAAACTTAGTCATGAGATAATTTTTAAAATATCACTCTATGGAGGGCAGTTAGGATAGAGAAGGGACCACTATGACAATAATAGTTTGAATAATCACTCGCGAACAATAACTGGACTGAAAGGGATATGAGAGAGAGATGGAGACAGAGACAGAGAGGCAGAGAGAAGTGCTTGTTATAGTGGCAGGCAGGAGAGGGGTGGGAGGGAATCTGGGGACACTGGTGGTAGAAAACGTATACTGCTGAAGGGACAGATGTTGGAGCACTGTATGACTGAAACCCAATCATGAAAAACTTGTGTATCTCATGGTGATTCAATTGAAAAATAGATTAATTAACCAAAAAAATAAATTACCAGAAAAAAATAGAAAAAAGAAATGGGCGTTTAGGCAATAAAGAAATGAAGTTTCTTTCTTTCTTTTTTTTTTTTACATAAGAGTAAATGACCCAGATTGGCTCCTACTATCTCTGGCCCCATCATGCAGGCTTTTAATTATTGGAATTCTCTGGAACATCAGACAAGGACTCTAAGACAGGGAACTTGTGTCTTTTCTTCCTCTGATCAATAACAATACAATTCGCAGATACTTTCTTAGTCTTTTTTTTTTTTTTTACATATCTTAGATCACTGAAAAGTCTAATCCTAAGTAAAAAGAAATAACAGGGTCCCCTGTGCAGGTACTTTGAAGATCTAAGGAGAGAGGCTCCGGTCACTATTTTGTTTTGATGCTTCCTGTACTGACACAAAAACAATAAGGCTGCACAAAAACTAAAAGTAGTGCGGGAATTTTTATTTTATTTTATTGGGGTATTTACTGTTTTAAATTTTTTAAGTTACTACGGCCATTTAAACATGTCTCACAGTCCTAAGAAGGTATCTTGAAAATAGAAGATAAAATAAAATGCTATGTTAAAAGTTTATGAACTCCTTTTTCCACTTCGAGTTTACTTGTAACCACTCACAACTACAATGATTATTTCAACTTTTTACACTTTTTTGTTTTGGGGGTCACATCCGGCAGTGCTCAGGAGTTACTCCTGGCTCTACACTGAGGAATCATTCCTGGCACTGGACACGGGCCGGCCTAGACTATCTCCATTCCTCACTTGTACACTTTTGATAAAGTTTCCTACCCTTTTGTGGATAAACTGATATAAGCTCATTTTGAGATTATCAGAGATTTATTTATTTGCTAAGGGGGAAGCGCTCATAGGTATCACTAGGTATTTGATAGATTTCCCCTCCATTTTCATAAAAAAATTAAACCTGACCCACTTTCAATTTTTCAGGGAACTTTGTTTATAGGTCAATAGAATGTAGAGGGAATAGATAAAGATTTCAGAATAAAAAATAGAAAATTTAATTTGTCGTTAGTTTAATTTAGCAATGCTCAAAGTATAAACTTTACCCATCTGTATTATTTTTGTAGTAAAACTGCTCAATAAACACTTTCACTGGAAATGATAAAATCTTATAGAATGGTCTCTAAACTTGCTTAGAAGCCAAGATTTGGTTAGATATTAGCAGACTAATATGGTAATTACTGATAAAAAAAAATACTTACTTCACTGCTGACTGGTCCATACATATGACCTGAAGAATCTGGTTCTTCTAAATACAGAGTGTAAAAGTGTGGTCTAAATCAAACAGTATCAAAATGTAATATTTTACGAACACATTGTAAAACAAAAATTGAAAGAATAATTCAACAGTAGTGATTAAAACATCTATAACATGGATAAAATTCATAATTTTCTAAGAAATAATACACAGTTTTGCAACTCTTCAAAATGTGGCTGCAACAGTTCACTAGAGATTTCACTGTATAAAGCACCATAGCCACCACAGTTTTCTTGTAGTATATTTAAAAAATATTGTACATAATTTCAATCAACAATGGAATACTGACAAAAAAATATAGTCATCTGCATACCTTTCATCTTTGGGAAGCTTCAGCCATTCAAGAATTGTTAATATTCTTTCTTCAAATGGTATTGAACTAAATAAATAAAATAAACCATATCTGTGATAGCTGTTTGGATTTAAACCATATTTTTCATATTGAAACTTTTATGAGACCAAAAGTTCAATCTGTGTTTCAACAATATGAAAGTTCTAGCTGCAAACTTAAATTTGTTTTCCCAATAAAGTTCCCAACAAATGCTAAATTGTGCTCATTCAAAAAAATAGTTGTGATTGGGTTAAAAATGTGCTTTTCATACTCTATTGAAGGTGATTCCCCTCTACCTAAGGACAGTAACGGCTACCAGGGAACATGTCAGTATATTGTTGATGGGCAGCTCGTGAAGGGCCTTCATAAGGGCATGAGGAGCAGACAGTGCCCCCTGCAACATTTTCTCAGCAGCGTTTGGTGATTTCCTCTGGGAACAAGATCTCACTTACATAGCCCAACCCCAGGGACAGTTAGCTGTGTTCTCTCTGGGACTCTGAGAAGTTGAAGAACATAGGCTTAGCATAGCACAAGGCAAAGGAAATTTGAATTCTGTGGATGAAATATGGACTTTACAAGCAGCTTATTCCAAGCAGAATCTGAAGCAACCAGAGGCCCGAAAGTGACGGATAAAGCTTTGACTCTACACAATGGAAACTAGCAGCTGTTAGAAAATAGTTATAAATTTGCCTAAAATGGATGGAGGAGATTTGAGCGAATTACCAAGAGTACGAGACGTTTATTATGATTATGTACATTATGAACCAATCAAGTAAGACGAGGTCTTCAAGACACAACGGTCAGAGTTTAAAGAAGAAATGGAACAGGTGCTAATAATAGTCGAGACTAATGCCAACCTAGAACTGACAGAAATAGAGGCACAGGATTCCATGACAACCTTTAGTATTCTAAATCCATAGCTAGAGAAGGAAGAAGAGAAAGGAAGAATAAAGAACCCAGGAAGGGCTGGGAGGGAGGAACCGGGATTTTGAGGCCTGGAGGGACGGTGCTGAAACACTGTATGACCAAAACCCAAACATGAACTTTTAATTGTATATCTTTTTATTTGTATGGAGATGGCACTGGTGGAGGGACGGTGCTGAAACACTTAGACCAAACCCCAAACAGACTTTTATTGTAAAAAAAAAAAAAGAAAAGAAAAGTTTCATTAATTAAAAATATTTTCGGAAAAAAAGAAAATAATGGTAAGTCATAGGGACTGCACAGTGAGTGATCATATTAAACTTGTCACTTGACTTCCCGTTGTTCATCAATTTGCTCGAGCGGGTGCCAGTAACGTCTCCATTTGCTGGGAATGTGGGCCATTATTGTTACTGTTTTTGGCATACCGAATACACCATGGCTAGCTTGCCAGGCTCATACTATACACAAAGATTAAACAACAGCATACATTACCCCCCCCAAAAAAAAAGTGCAATTCTGGGGTTTTGATTTGGTTTTTGTTTGTGGGACATTCCTAGAGATACTTGGTGGGCTGAGGGGTCAACACTGCTGAGTACTCGGGCAGGAGTGACAGCACAGTGGGGAGAGCATTTGCTTGCCACAAGGTTGACCTGGGTTCGATTCCCAGCATTCCACATGTCCTCCCTGCACCACCAGGAGTGATTCCCGAGTGCAGAGCCAGAAATTATCCCTGAGCATCATTGGGTGTAACCCAAAAAGCAGAAATTTTAAAATAAAATTGCTGCTGGGAACTGAACTCTGACCTCCCACACAAAAACATGTGCTTTAGCCCTCTGAGTTTGTTCCCCAGCATCTCTTACGGGGATTTCTGATCTTTCCGATTAGTTACTCCACTGTGCCTTTATATTGATTTTGTGAAATTTCCTCAGTTTAAAGTAGTCTTATTAAATTTAACCTGAGTCAATCTCCCAGAACAAACTTTATTTTTAACGATATTTTTAACGATATCGAACTTTATTTTTAATCTTTAAAAATCCTAGGAAACGTGTGGGAGTCAGAGGCTAGGTAAGAGAAAATGGAACAGTGTGCTAACAATTGTCGAGGGTACTAATGCCAACCTAGAACTGAGCATTAAATAGAGGCAAAAAAGATACACATGACAACCCTTTAATGTATGTTCTGTAATCCACAGTCTGGAGGGAAGGAAAAGAGAAAGAGATAGAAAGAAAGGGAAAGAAATAAAGAACCTGCCATGGAGGAGGGCTGGGGAGGGGGGAGGGAACCGGGACGTTGGTGGTGGGAGATGGGCACTGGTGGCGGGACAGGTGCTGGAACACTGTATGACCAAAACCCAAATATGAACTTTTTAATTGTATATCTTTGTAATTGTAAAAATAAAAAATTAAAAAAAATCCTAGGGAGATCAATAATTTTTCTCACTTCAATTTCATATTTACTAAATTAATATAGAAATGAAAATCCAGAAATTCTATTGATATCTGGTTTTTAACAGTACTTCCAGACACAAGAGTTTCATTCCAACCTTTTCTAGCTTCGAGGTTCTCCTGCTTCCTAGAAGACTGGTCTATGCAGAAACCTCTACTCTCAAATCACTTCACTTTGCACTCCTCCCCAAAACTACAGCCAGCAAAGGAGTTCCTAGAAGGCTTCTCAAAATAAATCTAATTTTACTACCAATTTATCATCCATCTAAATAAAACTTAAAAGCCCTTATTCTAACATTACTTCTTTTTCATCCATCATATTTTTCAAATGACAGAGCTAAAGACCCATTTCAGTAAAAGAAGTTGAAATGGCGATTAGAAAATAGTTCAAAAATCTAAAACTAGCATGAGACAGGACATATGGAGATGTTACTGGTACCCGCTCGAGCAAATCGATGATGAACGGAAGACAGTGACAGTGATAGTGATACTATAACGTTAGATTTAAAAGAAAAAAGTACACCCGCACATACCCATTATATATCTTATAGAAATCTGGGAAAGTTCCATTAATTTCCACATCTGATCCTGGCCAAAAAAAAGTCCCAGTCTTCAGGCCTTGATAGTTAGCAGTTAGCCAAATCTGAGGAAGATAACAAAGGGAATTAGGAAGTTATGTAGACATAAAATCTCAGGAAAATATGTGTGCAACACCAATGCATTCTTCTTAAATGGCAGAATGTTCTTAAGTTTAACAAGCTCCAGTAGTTAAACTCCAGAATAACCATGTAATATGACTAAATAGCAACAACAAGAAACTAAAGAGATTAACCCCCAAATTATTGATGGTTGGAAATCCCTGCTATGTTAAATTCATATCCATAACTGAATAGGTTCCCCTTAAAGGGGAAATTAATAAACGCCTCTAAAATATAACATTTTTTTTCTGATATGACTACAATTTATTAGGTATTTCTTATTTATGTCTGTAAGTCTAACTAGTATTCCTATGTAAGTATCATCGATTAATAATTTAGATAGTTCTTACAATTGTTGAAGGTAGTTAATATTACCTATGGGTAAAGTAAAGAGAGAAGAAAAAGCACTGAAAATTATTTCTAGTTTCCCAAAGACAAAGCTAAACTTGAAACTAAAACAAGTATGAATTTATGCACATGAAGGGCCATGTTCTTTTTTGTTCTAAAAGGAGCATCAGATATTTTAATAAATCCCTTGGAATTAGTGTGATAATTAGAAATTTTTTCTTAAAAAATTCAAATTGACAGAATCTTCTGTGAGTATATGAAATGAAACCATGAAATGTGGCCCTCTTCATAATCATTTAGCACTTTAGATGAACTATTAGATGAACTAATGATATTAGATGTACCATTAATTAGGACATAAAATCAAGCAATAAAGAAAAACCGAAATTCATCAATGAAACAAACCATTCTCATTAAACTATAATGCAAGCAATATGCAGGCTTATCAAAATTCTTCTCCATTTATGAAAGTATGGCTGAGACACAGTAAATAAAGTAGGTCATTAAAAACTCCCAGGATCTGGGGCCAGAGATGTGGCTCAGGACTAGAGAGCCTGCTTTCTTTTTTTTTATTTTATTTTATTTTATTTTTTTTTTTGCTTTTTTTGAGTCACACCCGGCAATGCTCAGGGGTTACTCCTGGCTCTGTACTCAGGAATTATTCCTGGCAGTGCTTAGGGGACCATATGGAATGCCGGGGATCAAACCTGGGCCGGCATGGGCCGGCCGCAAGAGCACCTGCTTTCTATATGGAAGAAAGCATCTGCTTTCTATAATGCACCAAAAAATGAATGAATGAATGAATGAATGAATGAATGAGAAATGAAAGGAAAGGGGGAAAAAAAGAAAAAGCTTCAAGAAATCCAGCATTTTGTTCTAATAGTAACAATTAAAACAACAACAAAAACTTACTGGTTCTCCTTTGTACCACTCAGGATTAAATTTCTCTTTGCTTTTAAGTGCAAAGGAAGAGTTCATTTGGGGATCATACATTTTATTGTCAATTATGCCATGAGATTCTGGATAAAGTCCCTAAAAAGTACAAAATAAACAGTTTATACAAGTTTTCCAACATTAAATAAAGCCACAGAACAGAACTGTCAAACAGAAATTGTTAACTGGAAACTAAGAACAAATGGACACTATCAAAACTTAACCAGTCAGTTAAGATTTTATGCCACGCTTGTGTTTTTGCACTATGTAATAAGAGAAAACAATTAGTAATGCTATAGATGAAGCTCTGGAAAAATAGGCAGCTTCCAAGATTTGAATGAATAGCATTGCTAAGTGAAACTTTTCTGCAGAACAAATTCCTTTTGGGTTGTGTCCAAGTATACAACATGCATCCATACTGGCTAAAGTATTAATTTTCTGGCTCCAATCCTTAGGGTCTAACAAAAATTTTAATGGATATAAATGAAATCTGGAAGCTTGAAAGCAGAGCTATAATCCCTTCTACTATCATCAAAACTGACTTGGTCCAATTTCTACATCAAGACAATTTATAAGGTGAGTTGAGGATACGCTGAGTGTGGACAGTAATTGGTACAAGTGAAGTAAGCGCTATGATTTCTAAGAAAAAAAACGGGAGACAAGAATCAGAGTATCTTCATACTGAACATCAGCTCTTCACGAGTGGCAAATTCAAGAAAGAAGAGAGAGGGACCTTCTCAAGGCCTCAGAGGAGGGGCAGAACAAAAACCAAAACCCACTTTCTTCCTTAAATATCACTTGTATCACTTGTCTTCCCATTGTTCATTGATTTGCTTGAACGGGCACCAGTAACATCTCCCATACGTCATGTCACAAGCAAGTGTAGCCCAAGGGCATCTGCTTGCTCCAGAGACAGGAAGAGCCTCAAACCATTCCTTCAGTCATGGGAATGAGGTCCATAATTGTCACTGGTTTTTGGCATATCAAATAAAACATGAGTAGCTTGCCAGGCTCTGCCATTTAGGTGGTATACTCTCTTTAAATATACAATGGAAAATAGCTTATTTTTCTGGCTCTGATATCTATTTATCCCCCTTGAAAACGTTACATTCCCATCTCATTACTAAGAACATTTAAAAACTGAGTGAGCCTCTTACTGTGACAATACTGTAGTGATTGGGAAAAGTTTTGGTTGGATATACTGGTCTCATGTTTTTAGTGTACGTTCCACAGCTTTCTACAAGAGAAAAAAAGTTATTGAAAACATTTAATAATCTGCTATCAAATACAACTAATGACCATTTAGTTTTGGTATTACAGAAGTCTACAGAGTATAGAAAATTTAAAAAATAACTCATAAGGGGCTGGAGCGATAGCACAATGGGTAGGGCATTTTCTTTGCACACAGCCAACCCGGGTTCGATCCCGGTATCCCATATGGTCGCCTGAGCACGCCAGGAGTAATTCCTGAGCGAAGAGCCAAGGAGTAACCCCTGAGAGTCGCCAGGTGTAACCCAAAAAAGCAAAAACAAAAAATTAACTCAGAAGAGTCTAGTTTGGTTTTGTGTTACACCTAGAAGTACACAAGATTTATTCTTGCAGAACATGGAAGAATAAGGTTCAATCCCATATGGAGGACCATATGGAATTGAACACCTGGGTCAGTCTCATGCAAGGCAAGTGTGTTATCTGCTATACTATCTCACCACCCCCCAACTCGGAAGAGATTTATAACCATATAAAAATTCAAGGTACATTATAAAGCAACACTATAAATACAAATCCACTCTTGAAAGCTTACTTGTGGGTGTGAAAGTTAAATATATATCAAATTTCAAAGTCTCCATTTAAAAAAGAAATTAAAAGAAGAGATAAATTGATTATATTTTATCATCTGAGGTAAAAAATATAGTTTGAAAAATATTATGATTCTTTTCTCTTAGAAAAATATCATAGGAGATAATAAAATCAAGGAAACAATAATTCAATACTTAGCAATAATATTAAGTTCAAGATGGATCAGCTATAATGCTAATGCATATTAGATAAAATTACTTGGTGATCATGTAAGGAAATGACAAGCAGTTATTTATTAAAAAACAAACAAAATCACTAGTAATTAAATCTCCGATATTAAAACAAGGGTAAAGCAATACCCAAACCCAAACTAGCTAATTCCATACAAACTCATTGCTGCTCTAAAAATCAAAGGGCTGCAAGTAATAGTAAGCACAGTGGTTAGACTGTTCCTAGTTTAACCGTAGAATTGTGTCTCTTTTTACCTTTCCTATTAAGGAACAGAGCAACTGAATCATTAGAACACTTCAACACATCATCATCGCCTGACAACATTCCTTTGACTGTATGTTAGATATGTCTGTCTAACACTCTGCTTTCCAGCATTTCAGAATGACCAACTACATTTCCTGAACTTCTCAATCTAATTGATGGTGATTTTATTTTAAACTTCGCAAGCAGTTATCTCACACAGCAACTTAATTCTGGGCAGCGTCTCAGGACATCCGGTCTGGTGTGACAGAGACAAACTTGCTCGTCAGCAAAGGGATGGATTAAAGCTTCAAAGACCCAAAGCTTGGCTGATAAAACAGAAGCTTCCTGGTGCATGCAGGCTTCTGCTAAAAACTTTTTAAATAAAATGATTATTTATAAAATTATTTTCTTCCAGAAGAAGTGAAATCATGTTAAGAAGCTCTCCTTGGGGACGGAGCGATAGCCCAGCGGGTAGAGCGTTTGCCTTGCACGCGGCGGCCCATGCCAGTCCGGGTTTGATCCCCAGCATCTCATATGGTCCCCAAGCACCGCCAGGAGTAATTCCTGAGTGCAGAGCCAGGAGTAACCCCTGAGCATCGCCGGGTGTGACCCCAAAAAAAGCAAAAAAAAAAAAGCTCTCCTAACATGAGAGCTGTTTTTTATGTTAGAAGCTTCTCTCATGTTAGAAGCTCTCCTAACATGAGTTTTTATTTGTCATAAAAGTAGTATCATAACTATGCATTCACCATTAGTTATTTTAACATTCATTACTTGATCACTTGAATCCCATTATTCATCAATTTGCTCGAGTGGGCGCCAGTAACATTTCCAACATTCATTACAAAATCACATATTCAAGTTCTGATAAAAATATATCTAGAATTCCAAAGAACACAAAAAATAGTTTCATTTACTTACTTCTATTTAAGTTCAATGTTAAATTAAATACTGATCACTGATAGAAAAAAGAGCTCTATAGGTTTTCATATATCCACAACTTTCTTACATGGATGATATGGGCCGGAACAATAGGACAATGGGAATGGCATTTTTTTGCACACAACTGGCACGGGTTTGATCTCTAGCACTACATAGGATCCCTTGAGCGCTGCCATGAGTCACCCCTGATTACAGAGCCAGGAGTAAGTCATGAGCACCACCAGGTATGATCTCCAAAATAACAATGATACAAGTGATAGCCACTTGTTGAGGGGTGGAGAAGGTGAAGTTAATGTAATCTAAAACTTGTAAATTTGGGCCAGAGAGATAGTACGTGGGTTCAGGGGCTTGTCTTGCATGTAATCAACCCCAGTTTTGACCCCTGGCACTCCACATGTATGGTATTCCAAGAACTACCATAAGTTATCCCTGAGCACAGAGCCAGGAGTAAGCCTGAGCAATGCCAGGTATGGTACAAATTTTTTTTATTGAAACAAAATATGGGGCCGGAGCAATAGTCCAGCAGGAAGGCATTTGCCTTGCACGCGGCCAACCCATGCTGGCCGGGTTCGATCCCGGCATCCCATATGGTCCCCGAGCACTGCCAGGAGTAATTCCTGAGTGCAAAGCCAGGAGAAACCCCTGAGCATCGCGGGTGTAACCCAAAAAAGCAAAAAAAAAAAAAAAAAAAAAAGATTTTATTACAAAAGAATAAAAAATTTTAATCAAATATATTTATATAAATAGTAAAACATATACATGACATTAGCTAAGGGAAAAAATCCTAATTACATTACCTAGACGTATTCAAAGGTATGACTCAATACAATTAAAATATTAAAGACTAATCCCTTATCAATTTCAACTTTTTATGATAGAAGAAAATGGGTAAAACAAGCCAAGTTCAGCCAGTAGTTTTCCAAAAAACAGTCTGACTCCCTACTCTATGTCACTGCAAGCATGATACTCAACAGTAAATTCTGAAGTTACTCACTTAATTTGCTAATAACAGGAAGAAGTCCACCCCAAGTGTGTAAATATTCAGCCCTGAAGCCATCCAAAGAAAATAAGAGGGTAGGAGGATTTTCATACCTGGGTAATGAGAAGAAAAAAAAAAAAAAGGAATGTTTAAGGAGCAGAAAGATGACACATGCCAATGAAAGCTTTCTTGATGCTGGAAGAGATTCAGCGAAGATATTCCTCTGAGACAGTCTGTGGTCTACAGCAAACTAACAAGCTCAGCAAATCTATCATAAAGGATACTTCCACATCATTTATATTCATCCCTTTCTTTTACAGTTCTGTGTCTCACCAAAGAGGATTAATCAGCATTCATACCATTTTCAGTTACTACACAGAAAACAGAATAGTTCCTAGGGTTCAAAAAATCAGAATAAGTGTTACTAAAAGGAGGAATATATTCAACAGAGAGCAGAATCCTGGAAGTGATCCTCCATAAGAACTGAGGGACAATTGTAACTGTATTTTGAATTGGTGAAATCTATTTCTGAAAATAAGTAATTCAAATTATATGGCGGGTTCTAGCCCTGGCCTGCTACCCCAGCAGAGCCTCACAACAAGCTAGACGACTCCCCCGCCCCCACTCCATGGGGCCCGCCATTTTCCACATCGGACTTTCCTCTCACCACAACTCCACCCAGAAGACCAGACTATCACAGCCGGGATCATCGACACCCACCCTGCAGCAGTTTCTTTTCAATCCGGCCCAGGTATGGTGAACCAGAGACTCTGAGACATGGGGCAGAGTTGCTACTTGCTCTCCCTGTGCCCAGCCGCTCATGAGGCGCCCGGGAGGCATGGCGGGTTCTAGCCCTGGCCTGCCACCCCAGCAGAGTCTCACAACAAGCCAGACGACACCCCACTCCATGGGGCCCGCCATTTTCCACATCCGGTTTCCTTCTCATCACAACTCCACCCAGCAGACCAGACTATCACAGCCAGGCTCGCGCAGCTGCTAGCGGCCACGCGATTCATCAATAAATGCTTTATTTAGAGGTGACTACAACAGTATGCCACCCACATGGCAAGCCTGGCAAGCTGCTTGTGTAGTATTTGATATGCCAAATACCAGTAACATTTATATTAGGTCATTCCGTGACCTAATATAATGGTTTGAGGCTCTTTATGTTCCTGGAGCAAGTGGATGCCTTTGGGTTCTCCTAGCATGAGACAGGACATATGGAGATATTACTGGTGCCCGCTCTAGCAAATAGATGATTAACGGGAAGATAGTGATAGTGATAGTGAAATTATATGAGAAAAAGCCAGGTAGAACACAGATAAATATACCAGACTCTTTCTTAAATGTTCTGTCCTTTGAATTACAAGCAAAAAAATATTTTAGTTTGGGGGGAGTCTCTCATGCACCGTTTGGGGATAGGTTACCAATTGGGTCACTGATGCCACCTTAGAATATCCCAGTGATTCTCAGAAACCACACCATACAAGTCCATGCTCAACCCAATGACATGATGCTGATCAGTCCTCGGCTCCATAGGGCAGCCGAGCCCCGATACCATGGTGCTCAGGGACCTCCAGGGATATACCCTGCAGTACTAGGAAAAGCGGGGTGGGGGGGGAACAGGTGGAGGAAGAGCGGCATATCTTTGCTAAAGATTTAATCTTGGGGCTTTAGAATACAGGTATGATATCTGAAGTCTGAGCCATATCCCTGGTCCAATACACAAAACTTTCTTGATGGCCTAGTTTACATAAGGGCCTCTTAAAGACAAAATGAATATGATTTATAAAAATAATGTAGCATTGTCTCATAGATGTTGCTTTATTACCAAAATGTATAAAGGAACCTCAAACTAAAAACAAAAAAATGCAAAGAAAAAAGTCAGCTGCTACTTGTTGAACTGTCAAAACTCAGAAAGTCACAAACACTTCTGTCTCATACCAATACTACTATGGACAAATTATTCATCACCTCCCTTTTTTCCTCGTGGCTCTCAGTGTGGCTTCCTATCATAATCATTTTTATACCACAGGTGCCAAACGCCAAGCCTGACATATAAAATGTTTTATTAATTATGAATAACTGCTTTTGTATTTTAATTTTGGACAAAAGATAGCACTTCTGAAGAAGAAAAACATGACTATCTCAGAATATAATCTTACCCTGCTGGACACTGTGGCTCATTGATGATCTCACATTTTTCTTCTACCCAACTTTTCTCACCTAAAACATTTTCAGAAAAGAAAACAAGTTGAATACATTTCATAACCAACACAACTTTGGCATCTTATGAGTCACAGTATGAAATCTGATATTTCCAAAACAGAACCAAACATAATAAAGAAATGAAATTTGGAATACAAAGACAAGGCATGATTCTAGAGAAATACAACAAATAAGAAAATTATTTCAATCTAATAGCAGTAAGGGGAAAAAACCTGAATGTGCAACTGCAAGACAAAAACATTCCAACATATTTGTGCAAACTTGGAGGCATCTTTTGCATTTTTGGTATTTTTTAACCAAATTATACAACCCTGTTTCAGTCCACCCTGTTAATATATATCACAAGTCTTAGTTCCTTTCACCTTGAGTTAAATTTTGTGAAAAAATTTTAAGAATCCCTGAATAGTTAGATACAGCATCATAATCAAGTAACTACCCTATAATCTTTCATGTCTATCCTCATTTACTACAGAAGAAACCAGTGATCTTCGACAAATGCAGCACTAAATACTTACCTAATGTCAAATGACCAAATACTATGAGCATGGGAGCAGGAGAGTGAAATACAGAAAAAACAAGCTTGGCCATGTGTAAATAATATTAACTATTTTACCAGGTATCAAGTACCAGCTCTATAACCTTCTCTCTTCTAGGATACATGAAATTTTCTTCATTGAATAACTTTTCAACTGGTACAAATGATCAATAAACCTGAGTCCTAATGCTAATTAAAAAATTCATTTGAAAACCCCAGCTAAACCCAAAGAGTCTGTGGGGCTGCTTTCAGAGGCACAGGGAAACAGACCTTGACACACAGCGCTGTAGTTGATACAGCAGTCGCCCTTTTCCTTGCAGTCATCTGAACAGGAGCAATGGCTTTTCGTCAACCTTTTCTCCCCACACCTGAATTTGCTGCAAGTCCATATACTCTCTAGAAACAACCATCAAGAGAAACATATTTTTAGGTCAAGGCCTACATCTGCAAAGGTCAAGGCCCACATCTGCAATCCACTCCAGGATTGAGTTCTGGAGCAAGATCCGTAGAGACAATGAACTATTTCAGAATCCTTCATCACTCTGAAGCTCTGCTGTGACCTTGGTCAGTCTGAGCTAACAGAACACATGCAGGCACCAATTGTTTCACCCTCAGAATTGCATCATTTTGAAACGTGGGGAAAACATCAATATTATTCTACAACTCACATGTAGATCTTGGGACTCTTCCATCAGACATTTTCTGGGTTATCAAGAGTTCAACCTAAATCTGACTCACTTCCATTGGAATATTATTTTATGTCTGACGTAGAATAGTCCAAGTCAAATTGATAGAATTTGGGTATTTTGATGGGTTTTATTTCATTAAGCATTTTTATTTGGCTTTGGGGCCATTCTCAGTGGTACCTCAGGAGTCATTCCTAGCCATGCAGTGCTAGGAACCAAACCTGGGTCTCCCACAGGCCAAACATGCCCTCTACTTTTTTTTGGGGGTCAAACCCAGCAATGCTCGGGTTACTCCTGGCAATGCTTGGGGAACCATACGGGATGCTGTGGCCACGTGCAAGGCAAATGCCCTACACACTGTACTACTGCTCTGGCCCAAATAGCTTTTTTTGAATATCTGTTCCACCCTGATGACTTTATTTCAGTTTAGGTGATCATACAAGCACTTTCGCATTAGTAAGCCCATAATAAATATTTCAAATATTTGTGTATTTCAACTGTCTTTTTTAGAACTTAGTTTATTTTTTTAAATTTTTTTAATTTATTATTTATTTTTTGACAATTACAAAAATGTTCATGTTAGTCTAAAGGAAAATCAGACTATAAGGTTTTTAACACACACTAAAAATAGGCATATTTAATTCTGTTTTCTAAGAGAATTGTTGAAACAATAAGCCTGAAGTTCAATTGTGTATGTAAAATTTTTCAAAATCTTCAATGCGTTAGGTAAATCTCATTTCAAAAACAGGCAGAGCTTAAAGTTCACCCCTTTCCCCTGAACAATTTTTTACCTGGTTCTATGCATGTCTCCTGGTAATCTAGACAGCAATTCCCAAAGGGTAACACAGGCAACATCACAGCGACAGTTCCCAAACGTTCTCTCAAAACAGCGACCTTTGCAACTTTTAACTGAAAACATTGAATAATGAGTTATGTTCTTCTAACCATCATATTAGAAAATATGAGAAAAAAAACAAACATCACTTAACATTCCTAAGTCAGGTATAAAAGGAGATTCAAACAGTTTTAGAAATCACAGATGAGCAACAAAGTTAACCAAGAATCTTTTTTCAAATCTAGAAAAAAATACAAATACATAAAAACTTTATGTAAAGATAAAGTGATCAAGTGATAGATAGAGTTTGTAATCATGTAGAAACAAGAGAATTTTCTTCATTGCAAATCCTTTGATATTTTAGTCTTTATTTTTCTGTATCAAACTGATTTAAGCATAAACTATTACTTTTACCTAAGACTACATGAATGAAAGCATTAACTCCTAATTGTGTTTAACTATTGACTGAATTTAAATACACTGCAGACTGTATAAACTTACTAATAAATTTTATTTTAATATTAGCTTAATAATCAACAAAAGCATTAGATTACTAATTTCACATTACAGTTCAATTACACAATTACACAATTACAGTTCAATAGAAAAAAAATGCTAAATTTTTAAAATTTATTTTATTTATTTTTGCTTTTCGACCCTGCGATGCTCATGGGTAACTCCTGACTCTACTCAGGAATTACTCCTGGGGGGTGCTCGGGGACCATGTGGGACACTGGGGATCAAAACTGGGTCGGCTACTTGCTAGGCAAACACCCTACCTGCTGGACAATCGCTCTGGCCCAAAAATTGCTCAAATTTTAAAACTGGACTTTAGCAACACCAGCAATGATTTCAAAAGAAAAGAAAAACAACAGAAAAGAGCAAAAATAATAACTGTTATAATGTACTGCAATTCAAAAACTTATTATAGTAAAACTTAAATACTGAACCAAGTTATGTACTCCATGTTTAAAAAAAGTGTAGATGCTTAAGATTTTCACTATTGTTATGAAACCACTAATGTCTGTAATTTAAAAGGCCTTATGAGCATGATGATAAATTTCTGGTTGCCAAGGGATGCAAGTACTCGCTTAGTAACCCCCCAGACTGCTTCAGCAACTAATCCCTTGGGGAGAAATTGTGTCCTCAGAATCCCCAGAAGAAGTTAAAGTTAGTGGCTCTAGAGGCCCCATAATATTTCAGCTTCCTGCTTGCTGGTTTCTTTGCTCTTAGTTTGGACTTTCTTGTTTGGGGTTTTATTGGTTATATTGGTTTCATGGGCTTTTGCATAATGGCCAGGCTCTCAGAGAAATTAATGTCTTATAGATAAGATTTTTCATGTAAATGCTTTCTTTCCTTGATAGAGCTTCAAGCAAAAGGCCTGTATAAGCACCAATGTTGCAATAACGTGGAGCACCTTGCAAAGGATTAAAACATATCATTTATCTCAATCAGTTTATAGTCAGTTAAGATAACATACACACACACATACACACACACACACACACACACACCCCTAATTATTACCTTCTTTGGCACAGCTTGGTTTTAATCCAAATATACAGCCAAGAATTGTCGTTAACACACAGACTGACAATACCTGTAAAGGGGTGTTGGGGGGGGGAGAGGAGAGAAAGAAAATTATATAAATTCCAAGCTCCTTTAGTTTTTCATGTTTTATTTCTTCAAATGTGTCTAAACTTATAAATGTTCCTCTAATTCCTGACCTATATTTTGATGACACATATTACTTTGTTAAAAATAATAAAACTGGCGGGCGATAGCCCAGCGGGTGGGCGTTGCGCACGGGCCGGCCGGCCCAGGTTCGATCCCGGATCCCATATGGTCCCCGAGCACGCCGGAGTGATTCCCGAGTGCGGGCCGAGTAACCCCTGAGCATCGCCGGTGTGACCCAAAAAGCAAAAAAATAAAATAAAATAAAATAAAAATAAAAATAATAAAACTGCAAACTTACAATTTCAAGTATTTCTATGAATGTATACTTCAACAAATATCTATTAAATATTGACAAACAAATCTATGCCATCCAAATATCATGTTGTTAGGAAAGTTTCAGTTGTTATATATTAACCCAATAAAAAAATTTAGTAGTTAAAAAGAGTAATCCAGGGAAAAATATTTAGAGACCCAATTTCCAATTTATTAATCGAAAAAGGACAATAGAAGTCTATAGTAAGAGTTATCTTTTGTAATGGCTCAATTATAAAATCCTAATATCTTCAGAGACACTATAGTGTGGCATTTAGAGTAAGCACTGAAGAGGAATAAGTGACTACATCAAAGCCCCAGCTATCACCACAAAAATGACTATAAATGGCGCAGATCACTTTAATTTTCTGGATATTACATTACCTAATGAAATTGTTAATTTTAATGAAATTAAAGGCGGGAACTGCATGAATCACTAAATACCTAATTCTATCATTTCACCCCTTTCTAATTAATTTGCAACTCTTCTCACTTTTGAAATTTTTTTTGTTTGTTTTTTGGGGTCACACCTGGCGATGCTCAGGGGTTTCTCCTGGCTCTGCACTCAGGAATTACTCCTGGCGGTGCTCGGGGGACCATATGGGATGCCGGGATCGAACCCAGGCCGGCATGGGCCGGCCGTGTGCAAGGCAAAAAGCTCTACCCGCTGGGCTATCACTCCAGCCCCACTTTTGAAATTTTTAAAGTAAGTGGACACATTGTATAATTCCTACAAAAAGTGACAAATACACTTTATTTAAAAACGTGAAGAAAATAAGAACAATTCACAGAAAAAAAATCCTCAATTCTTTTTGGGTGAAGTAAGAATTCCCCTTATAGTTTGCTATGATGTAATTTTGCAGTTGGTACTGCAAAATGACATTATCAATTCAAAAAAACACATTGAGTACCAACTATATAAGACTGTTATGTGTTGGAGGAAAGATATAAGGAAGTGTCAGAGAGAGAAGGTAAAATAACAACATAAATGATATATTTGTAAACTGAAGCTGTATCAATGTCCTATAGTTGTTTAAAGGAGAAGGCGGGTGCTGCTAAGGGAGAGCTTCTTAAGAAAGTCTTTGAGAAGGGCGAAACAATGGTCTAATATTGCCAATCAGAGCTGAGAGAAGGTAAAAAGACAGAACCAAGCAAACTTCTATACTACAGACAGCATAAGAAAGGGTCAGAAGCAAGAAAACATTTAGAGGCAGAGAATGAATAATATAGGGCCATTTTGACTCAGAGAGAAGACAAAGGGCATGCAGTATACACAAGGTGCAGGTACGGGAAAGTGAAGAGGCACCTTTCAAGCTAAGATGGGGATTTAACAGAGACAAGAAGAATGAGCAAAAGGAGCAAGGTGCGTGGTGGCTGTAATGAACTCATTCCCTTCAAGTAAAAGTCAAGTAGTGGCCAAATGCCAGTCTCTAAGCTATTTATTAGATAATCCGTAATAAAACAGACAAGACCTGTGACTTCAAGTCACTAGTATTAAGAGACTCAAGAATAAAGAGAAAGTGAATAGTGAGGGAGTGAAGCAGCAGGTCTAATTTTTTAAAAAAAGAAAATAGGGGTGAAGGAAGGAGGAACTAAAGTATAGGATGTCTAAAATGTAACAGGTCTAGGGCAGGTTTTTATTTAGGAAATCACATTTCTATGATCAAAATTTACTCATACACATACACATGCCTTTCAAATAGGG
>JAJIBD010004896.1:0-42276 GCA_021461705.1 Cryptotis parvus
GGATGCTCTTAATGTCCTTTTCTTCTCTTATTGCTATGGCGAGTACTTCCAGTACTATATTGAATAAAAGAGGTGGTTGTTTTCCTGATCTTAAGGGGAAGACTTTCAATTTTGTCCATTGAGAATGATACTCGCTGTGGGCTTTTGGTAGATGGCTTTGATTATCTTGAGGAAGCTTCCTTCAATTCCCATTTTCTGGAGGGTTTTAATCATGGATGGGTGCTGGATCTTGTCAAATGCTTTTTCTGCATCTATAGATAGAATCATATGGTTTTTATTTTTTCTCTTATTGATATGATGCATTATGTTGATTTATTTGCGAATGTTGAACCATCCTTGCATTTCCATGATGAATCCTACTTGGTCATGATGTATGATCTTTTGATGAGTCTTTGGATTCTTTTCGCTAGTATTTTGTTGAAGATCTTAGCATCTGTGTTCATCAAGGAGATTGGTCTATAATTTTCTTTCTTTGTGTTGTCTCTCCCTGCTTTGGGTATCAGGGTGATATGTGCCTCGTAGAAGCTGTTTGGGAGTGTTTCTGTTTCTTCTATTTCCTGGAAGAGCTTGAACAGGATAGGCAGTAGGTCCCCCTTAAAGCTTTGATAGAATTCTCTAATGAACCCATCTGGACCTGGGCTTTTGTGTTTGGGCAGACTTTTAATTACTGTTTCAATTTCCTCAATGGTGATAGGCTTATTCAGGTATTGGAGGTCTTCTTGTTTCAATCGTGGGAGGTTATAGGACTTTAGGAATTTATCCATTTCTTCTAGGTTCTCATGTTTTTGTGGCATAAAGGTTCTCAAAGTAATCTCTGATGATCTTTTGGATTTCTGTCTTTTCTGTTGTGATGTCACCTAATATAATGGTTTAGGCTCTTTATGTTCCTGGAGCAAGCGGATGCTTTTGGGTTCTACTAGCATGAGACAGGACATATGGAGATATTACTGGTGCCCGCTCTAGCAAATAGATGATGAACGGGAAGATAGTGACAGATAGTGATAGTGATGTCACCATTTTCATTTCTGATTCTGTTTATTTGGGTTCTCTCTTTCCCTGTCCTTACAAGTCTTGCCATTGGCTTGTCAATCTTGTTTATTTTTTTCAAAGAACCAGCTCTTGGTTGCATTAATCTTTTGGATTTTTTTTTTTTTTGGTTTCCAGCACGTTAATTTCCTCCCTAAGTTTTATTATTTCCTTCTTTCTGCTTGGGTTGGGCTTCCCTTGTTGGTCTTTTTCTAATATTTTTAGCTGTGAGGTCAGGTTATTTATGTGGGCCCTTTCTTCTTTCCTTATGAATGCTTGCAGAGCTATGAACTTTCCTCTTAACACAGCTTTTGCTATGTCCCACAAGTTCTGATAGTTGGTATCTTCATTGTCATTTGTTTCCAGGAATCTTTGGATTTCCTGTTTGATTTCTTCTATGACCCATTTGTTGTTCAGCAGTGAGCTGTTCAGTTTCCAGGTGTTTGGTTTGACTCCCTGCTTAGGTGTATGGTTAACTACTATTTTCAGTGCATCATGATCTGAAAAGATAGTTGACACAATTTCTATCTTTTTAATTTTGTTGAGGTATGCTTTGTGGCTCAGTATATGGTCTATCTTAGAGAATGTTCCACGTGTACTGGAAAAAATGTGTATTCAGCTTTTTTTGGGATGAAAAGCCCTGTATATATCAACCAGCTCTCTTTCTTCCATTTCTTCCTTCAGACCCAGTATTTCCCTGATGAGTTTCAGTCTCGTCAATCTATCCATAAGGCAGTGTTGAAGTCTTCGACTATTATTGTGCTACTGTTAATGTCTTCTTTGAGGTCTATTAATAGTCATTTTAAGTATTTTGCTGGCCCCTCATTTGGTGCATATATGTTTAGTAGTGTGATTTCTTCCTGGTATACATACCCCTTAATTATTAAGAAATGGCCTTCATTGTACCTTTTAACCTTTTTCAGCCTGAAGTCTATATTGTCAGATATGAGTATGGCCACACCTGCCTTTTGGAGGAGTTGTTTGCATGGGAATGGTCTTCCAGCCTTTTGACTTTGAGTCTGTGTTTTGCTCTGATTATTCAGATGTGTTTCTTGTAGGCAGCAGAGTGTTGGATTCAGTTTTTTAATCCATTTTGCCACTCTGTGTCTCTTAATTGGTGCATTTAGACTGCTGACGTTGAGAGAGATTATTGTCATTGGATTTTGTGCCATCTTTCTGTTTAAACTTATTGTGGTTTTGGGTTGTCTTATTTTACAAAAGACCCTTCAATCCTTCTTTTAAAGTTGGTTTTGAGTCTATGAATTTCCTGAGTTGTTGTTTATCCATGAAGTTGTGTATCTTTCCTTCTCATCTGAAAGTAAGTGTAGCTGGGTAAAGAATTCTTGGTGAGGCCTGCAGTTCATTGAGTCTTTTCACAATATCCCACCATTGTTTTCGGGCTTGGAGTGTTTCATCTGAGAAGTCTGCTATAAATCTCAGGGATGCTCCTTTGTATGTGATTACTTTCTTTGATCTTGCTGCTTTCAGTATTCTATTTCTGTCTATCATTTTGTCATTTTATTAAGGATGTGTCTTGGAGTATTCTTATTGGGGTTTCTTTTTAGCTGGTATCCGACATGCCTCCTGTATCTGGGAGCATGATTTCTTCAGTTTGGGGAACTTCTCAGAGATGATGGCTTTGACAGTTTCTTCTTCATCAGGGTTTTCTTCTTGCCCTTCTGGGACTCCCAATGATGCATATGTTGTTCCTTTTGGTTTCATCCCGATTTTCTATGGTAGTCTGTTCGTTGATTGTGAGTCTCTTTTCCATCTTCTGTTGTTGTCTAGAGAATCTCTGAACCTCATCTTCGAGATCACTAATTCTTTCTTCAGTAGCTGTTACTCTGCTTTGGAGGCCTTCCACTGTGTTTTTCAGTTCACTTACCTCATTTTTAATATCTGTCATTTCTGCTTGTACTTTGGCCTGAAATTTACTCAATTCTGCCTCTCATGTCCTCTTGTATTTTATTGACTTTGTATTCCATTGTTTCTTTGAGTTCCTTGTGCATCTTTAACAGTTCCTTCCGAAATTCCTTTTCAGAGAGGTTATATAGCTTATTGCTTGACTCATCTATATTAGTGACTTTAATCATTGAGCTTGAAGGAATTCTGCGTTGCTTTACCATAATGACTATCGTAGGTTGAAAATGTGTGTTCTGGGTGACTAGTCAATAGAGTTAGTAGGTGCCTGATTGACTAGTCACCCAGAACACACTATGACTTCCACGTTATCTAGATTGGGCACATCTCCCTCTTTATAGTCACTGGTCCCAGCATGGCACAGTTAGAATTTACCAGGTGACTACCACACTGGCTACATTGAGAATGTTGTTTAATATTATAGGAAGTGTGGGAGTCAGGAGTTAGGTAAGACGTAGAAGGGAACAGTGTGCTAATAATTGTCAAAAGTGATAATACCAGCCTAGAACTGAGCATTGCATACAGGCAAAAGGATACACATGATAACCTATAAATATATGTATTATAATCCACAGTGTGTAAGAGAAGGAAGAGATATATAGAGAGAAAGAGAAAAAGAGATAAAACCTGCCATAGAAGCAGCCAGGGGAGGGGAGGGAATTGGGGACATGGTGGTGGGAAATGGGCACTGGTGGAGGGAAATGGGCACTGGTGAAGGGATGGGTGCTGGAGCACTATAAGACCGAAATATGAACTTCTTTGTAATTGTATATCTCATGGTGGTATAATAATATATAAAAAATTAAAAAAATAAGATTATAGGAAGGATCATACTAGCTGGCCCTCAAGCAGGCGAGCATGACCCTTTCAGTATACAGAGAACAAGATACTCAGAATAACCGTGAGTGCAAGTAATAAATAAGAAGGACCTTGTGGGTACCTGGGTACCATCTAGATTATATGAAGCCCAGGACATTAAGATGTATTCCTTTATACCATCCTCTCTCTCTCTTCTCTCTCTCTCTTCTCTCTCTCTCTCTCTCCAGTGTTTGGACATAAGAGAAAATCTCGGAAGAAGGGATTAGTCCTTGGCATAATCATTTGTTTAGACCTGTAGTAGGGTGTGCACCACCCTACTACACTCTTCTATTCTCTAGAAGCTGTTTAGTTGATCTTTGTTGACAGGACCCTCCCTGAAGTTAGGATTACTCTTGGGTATATAAGGGCATGAGATGCAGATACACCCGGCAGAGCAGATACCAGCTTTCCCTATTGAAACCCCTGCATTCCATGGACCACGAGAGCGACTTCCGGCCCGAGTGTACCATCCCAATAGAGCCTCAGAAGAACCCAGAGGAACCCCCCGCACCATGCTGGCAGCGATCTTCACCATTCACACTTCACAGCTCCTAAGATCTCCACCCAAGAGATTAAGCCAATCTCCAGGCCAGCTTGTCAGAAACCCAGCCTACAAGGACCCACACTTCAGAGACCCACCCTTCAGAGGAGAGTATTTCAAGCCCAGGAATGCTTGAGCCACAGATCAGATATACCTGGCAGAGCAGATACCACCTTTCCTTGTTGCATGTGGCTGCTGTGTGGCAGCACGATTTACCTCCAAAATACCATGAATATTTTACCCACCCCTCTGAGAGAGCTCCACAAGCTACTGAGAGTATAGCGCCTGCATGGCAGAGCCTGGCAAGATGTCCGATCCTTATTTGATATGCCAAAACCAGTAAGAAAAATGTTTATCTTCCTGACCCTGAAAGAGCCCTTACTAAGGCAGCTCTATGAAGGGCGAACAAACAGTGCCTTATAAAATTTCATGGCTAACCTAGGCTGCCAAACCGAAGAAGGACTAAAATTACTGTCTGTACTTTCAATGCACGTGCGCTGACATTGGAAGCATATATCGAGGATCTGATGGTGCACGCAAAAGATCAAATATGACATCATTGGTCTGACTGAGATGAGGAGGCGTCAGTCGCATCACGCTGTATTTAACACTGGAGAAGAACTGTTCTTGGAACATGTGACAAAAAGAGGTGTCGGTGGCATTGGTATCCTTGTCAACATGAACATAACCATCAATATTGATTCATTTGAATGCCTAACAAACCGGATAGGATGATTACACTTGAAGAGATGTGGCCCACTGCCAGCAATTTCTATCTTCGTTGTCTACATACAACATCCACATGCAAGGAAGATGAAATTGAGAAATTCTACATGGAACTGGAGGAGATCTATAAAAAAGACCACACCTTCTACAAGATCATAGTCAGTGATTTTAATGCCAAGATAGGACTGAGAAGATCGGCAGAAGAACTCCACATCGGGACCATGGCCTAGAATGGAATGAACAGGGTGAGAGACTATCTGAGTTCATCATGTCCACCAAGACCATTCATGGGAACTCACAGTTCCAGAAGGCTGAATCGAAATGTTGGACATGGGAATCTCCTGGTGGACAGTTCCACAATGAAATTGACCACACCATCTTCAATCGACAGTTTTGCCTGACGGATGTTGCTGTCGTCCCAAAATTTCAAACAGGATCAGACCACCGTATCCTTCATGCAAAATTCTACTTCACGCAACAGTGAGTAAAGGCTGTAAAGTTTAAGAAGAGAACTCCCAGAATGACCACAAACTGGGAACTCTTTGGCACCATTTGCGGCAACATGGGAAGATACCATCATTCATGACATTGTTGAAGAATATAATCGACTGGTTCAGGACATCCATGACTGTGCAAAGAATGCCAAGATAGAGAAAGACACAAAAGGATGCCTGTCTTAAAAAACTCTCGAGCTCATTTGCCAACATGGCAAGGTGAGAGCCTCAGGCAACCAAATGCTAATGTCCAAGCTTGCAAAGCAGTGCAGAGAAGTGATAAAGGAAGAAGGACATTCAAAGAGAAGAGCAGAAATACTGGAAGAGAAGCAGTGCAGAGAAGTGATAAAGGAAGAAGGACATTCAAAGAGAAGAGCAGAAATACTGGAAGATGCAGCAGAAGCTGGGAAAAGCATTCACACCGCCTGCCTGTCCTTCATCAACTATAAGACCAAGATGACTGCCCTCTGACGTCCTGATGGATCTATCACATCTTCTAGAAAGGTAATGGAGAAGATTATCCATGACCCCTACTCAGATCTCTTTGATAGCCACGTCCACCTGCCCACATACCAAATTCCACAGGATAGATATATCATTCCTAATGTTCTCCCTTCTGAAATCCAACATGCCATTTCGTCAGTAAAGAAGGGACCAGCACAATGTTAGACCCAAACACCTGGAGAATCTGCCTTCAGTACTCATCAATACACTAGCTCGGCTCTTCACATGCTACCTGTCCGAATGCAAGGTGCCCTCCCAATGGAAAACCAGCAGGCCAGTTCTACTGTTCAAGAAGGGAGACATTCCACGACATCGGCAACTATCGCCCCATCTACCTGTTGTCCATCATCTACAAGCTGTTCACTCGAGTCATTCTGAACAGGATTAGCAGAACACTAGATGAAAGACAACCATGCGAGCAAGCTGACCTCTGAAAATGATTCAGCACAATCGACAGTATCCACCACGGTAACCAAGCTCATTGAGATTTGTAGGGAGTTCAAGATGCCACTTTGTCTCACGTTCATTGATTTACAGAAAGCCTTTGATTCTGTGGAGACTGAAGTGGTCATCGAAGCCCTAGCCAAATGGCATTCAAACCCAATACATCAAGATCCTTCGTGAGCTGTATTACAGATTCACCACCAGGATCTCACCATTCTATAAGGAAGTGATCATTGATGTCAAAAGAGGGGTTCAGCAGGGTGATACCATTTCACCAAAACTCTTCAGCGCCACCCTCGAGAACATCATGTGACAATTAGAATGGGAAGGAGTGAAGATAGACAATTGGCAACTAACCACCTCCCGCCTTTGATGACATCCTTCTAATAACACCAAACATCAGCCAAGTAGCACAAATGCTGGCTGACTTTGATCGAGAATGTGGAAAGATAGGTATACAGCTGAATCTCAACAAAACTATGTTCATGAAAAATGAACTAGTTCCAGAGGCCCCATTCACTCTCAATGGAACAGACATCTCTGAATGCAGCAGTTATGTGTACACCTAGGTCGAAAAATCAACATGATGAATGACCTAAAATCTGAGCTACACAGGAGGAAGAGAGCAGCATGGAATGCCTTCAAAAGCATGGAAGAAATAGCTAAAATAACAAACAACCTCCAGCTCTGGGCACATCTCTTTGACTCCACCATTCTCCCTGCATTAACATATGCCTCAGAGTCCTGGACCCTACGAAAGCATGATGAGAATGCTATTAGGGTCTCCCAGAGAGGAATCGAAAGAGCTATGCTTGGAATATCATGCCTCACTCAAGTGATAGAAGGAACCTCGAGTTCCGACCTCGGTCACTGTTCCATAGTCAGAGATGCTGTCTTGTTTGCCAAGGCATCGCAAATCAGATGGGTTGGACATGTAATGCGATTTGGAGACGACCACTGGACTAGAGCCGTTACTGACTGGATCCCAGGGGATGTCAAAAGATCTAGTGGCCGGCCATCTACAAGATGGTCAGACTTCTTCGTCAAGACCCTGAAGGCTCGAGGCTCTTTGTATTTCTGAAGCAACCAGATGCCATTAGGCTACATTGACACGTGATAAGGTCAAATGAAAATGTTACTGGTGCCTGCTAGAGGAAATCGATGAATATTGGGATTCAAGTGAAGTGATCAAGTGATATAAGGGAACTACTTGAGGTACTGCATCCACTTTGGTGGGACTCTCTCTAGTGGGACCCTTATGTACGGTCTAAGTTCTGACCAGAGATATAGAGGTCTTCCATTATACTGGCTTGTGGTGGTAGAGCTTGTTGTACTATTAAAAGCCTTTAGAAACTGCGCTGGACTTGTGAGTTTACATCCGTTTCCAGGAGCCTCCGGAGGTAGAAGAGAATTTTTGTCCTGATAATTTTGGGGACCCCAGAGGCCCCTAACATATATATACACACATATATGTATATCAGGAATATATATATATATATGTATATATATATATATATATATATATATATATATATATATATCAGGACAGAAGTTCTCTTCTACCTCTGAGGCCGCCAGGGGAACAAGTGAAAACTCATGAGTCCAGCTCAGTTCCAAAAAAGACTTTTAATAGTACAAAAGCTCTAACACCGCAATCCAATATAATGAAAGAACTCTAGTTCTTTCAAGAGAGCCCAAGTCTCCCACCAAAGAGAGAGGATCTCACCCAAGAGGAGTCCTACCCAAAAGAAGGCATGAGTGCATCAAGTCAGTCTCCTTATATACACTTAATATACACCAAAGTAATCCTAACTGTTAACAGGGATGTTCCTGTCAACAATGAACCCTAAACGGCTTTTTAGGTAGTACAAGAGGATAGAAGGGTGGTTCCATCCATACCATATTACAGGTATAGACAAAAGGTTATTCCAAGACTAATCCCTTCTTCTGAGATTATCTCTTATGTAAAACACTGGGGGGAGAGAGAGAGAGCTGGTATAAAGTAATACATCTTAATTTCATGGGCTTCATGTAATCTAGATGGTACCCACAAGGTCCTTCTTATTTATTATATGCACCAGGATGATTCTGAGTATCTTGATCTCCATAGACTGAAAGGGTCACACTCGCCTGTGTATGAGGGAAAACTATATGATCCTTCTTATAATCTTAAACGATAGTTTCAATGTAGCCAGGGTGGTAGTCTCCTGGTAAATTCTCACTGTCCCACACTGGGGTGCAGTGGGTATAAAGAGGAGCTGTGCCCAATCTAGATAACATAGAAGTCTTAGTGATGTATAATGAGTCAGAAGTTATTCAGAGTAAAGGTGACTTCTGTAACTGCCACACCCTCAATCAGTGTTTACATAGAAGAGAGATCTCATTAGAATGAACCTTGGTTTAAGAACATGTAAATAGATTAAGCTGTGAGCAAAGCTCCCAAGCTAGCTAAGCCTATCATCCAACACACACACACATATACATAATTTATATATAAACTTATCACTGACTCATAACTAATTCCATGTCTTTGGCCATCTCAAGACTGACTAGCCATTCCACAAATGGTAGTGTTGGCCCAGTTAGGATCCAGAAGGGACCACGATGGCAATGATCGTTGAAAATGATCACTGTTGTTCTGTAATCCTTCTGGAAGGGAAGGAAAAGAGAAAGAGAGAGAAAGGGAAAGAAATAAAGAACCTGCCATGGAGCAGGGCTGGGGAAGAGGGGAGGGAACCGGGGATGTTGGTGGTGGGAGATGGGCACTGGTGGAGGGATGGGTGCTGAAACACTGTATGACCAAAACCCAAACATGAACTTTTTAATTGTATATCTTTTTTATTTGTATATCTCACGGTGGTATAATAAAATACTTAAAAAAAAAAGAACTGAGTACTGAAAGGAGGGAAAGGACAAATATAATAACTTCTCAGTATTACAAATCATAATGCCCCACTTTGTGTTCAATCTTAGGAGTTTTTTTTTGATTACCAGCAACATACTTTTATACTAAACTTGTCTTTGTTATTTGAAATTCAAGTTTAAATAAGCATCCATGCTTTCATTTGTTAAATTTGGAAATTGATTTGTATCTGTTACCATTTCAGCTGATTTATTAACCATCCTATAAAATAAGTGTTTTTATAATTTTCATTTTATGTTAAAAAAGAAACCAAGGTCTGATGAGTTTAAGCACCTTTTCTATAGTCATATAACTATGACTGAGATGAGAATGAGAGATGGACCCAGTACCTAGAATCACGATGCTTGCCCACTAGGCACACAGGCTAAGATTCTGTAGTCCATAGAAGTATAGCCTAAACCCTGCTTGTTCCAGTATTTTCCAACTCCAGCTTGCATGTAAACAGATGCTATAGAAAACCATCTCAGTTCCCAAATACACTGATCTTCTTTTTTTTTAATTTTTTAAAATGTTTTTATTATACCACCGTGAGACATACAATTACAAAGGTGTTCACAATTGTTCTTGGTAATACAGTATTCCAGCACTCATCCCTCCACCAGTGCCCCCATTTCAACCACTAATGTACCCCACCCCCTCCCGCCCACCCCATGCTGCCTTAATAGCAGGTACCCCAGTTTCCTCTCTTTCTCTCTCTTTCTCTCTCTGTCTCTGCATCTCTCTCCCTCTTCTTTTACATATTGTGGCTAGCCCTGCAGATATTTAGAGTTTATCACTTAAGTCTCTTTGTGTATATTCAATGGTGAGTTTTAATCTGCCAGTGTTTTACTAAATGTGTGAAATGGTAGTGGCAGATCAGTTCAATTTTGAACTTTTTGAAAACATTGCATTGACTCTGTAATAATGGCCTCCACAATTTTGCCTCTATGAAAATCCCTCTGAGGCTGTCATACTGGCTCAGGAACAAAGAGAGGAGTGAAAAGTCCAGGATTTACTACACTGATCTTCTGCTCTTCATGTTCTCTGTCTCACTTTCCAAATGATCACTTTAGTCATTTATTTCTCGAATGTTTTGTATCTTTTCTCATTTTCCAATAATAGCTTCATTCTCTTTTTTGATGAGAAAATGAAATCAAACAGTTGAAATTCCTTTTCTTGTCTCAATCAAATTTAATGGTCTACAGGAATCTAGATTTTTTAAAGCTTTCTTTCTACTTTTATTTTATTTATCTATTTATTTATCTATCTATTTATTTATTTATTTTTATTTTTAAAATTTTTATTATACACCGTGAGATATACAGTTACAAAAGTATTCGTATTTGGGTTTCAGTCATACAGTGTTCCAGCACCCATCCCTCCACTAGTGCCCATTTCCCACCACCAATGTCCCCTGATTCCCCCTCCCCAGCCTGCATCTATGGCAGGCAATTTTCCCTCTCTCTCTCTCTCTCTGTTCTCTCTCTCTCTCTTCTCTTACACAATGTGGATTGCAATACATAGTTTGCAAGTTTAAATAAGCATCCATGCTTTCATTTGTTAAATTTGGAAATTGATTTGACATTTAGAGGTTGTCATGTATATCCTTTTGTCTACTTTCAATGCTCAGTTCTATGTTGGTGTTATTATTTACCATAATTATTAGTGCATTGTTCCTTTCTCTATATTACCTAACATCTGACTCCCACACATTTGCAGTAGGTTCTACCCACTGATAAGACTTCCTGATCCATGTTTTGTCTGGCCTTGGATATTGATATCATGCCATTTTTTATATCCCACAAATAAATGCAATCTAGATAATTTTTGTATGTTTGGCTGATTATAATTGATAAATGGTTCCCCTGCAGCTTTCCAACAATGTGAATGACCTTTTATTCTAAATCCTCTCATTTCATCAAAGATTTTATTTCACGGTCTGCTCTAAAAAAAAAACCCAACTCCATTTGGTCAAATCTTATCAATATAAATATATTTTTCTGCAATTTCTCTTTCCTTCTTCTCCATTGGTCCTTTATAGGAATAGCTATCTTTTGGGGAGAATTTTTGTTTGTTGGCATAACACTGCATTATAAGAGCAATAATGTTTGTTTTTAGAGGTATGGAATTACCATGCTACACCACCACCAAAGTGACAGTGTGCTTCCATCAGTCTGTGTAGGTTTCCTCTTTTACCACATTTAGTCACCTCAGTTCTGTTGTCAGAATCTAAGGTTTGTTTCAATGGACATTGTTATAGGAACACCTCTTGAAAGTTGATGACAGTCATTGACTTCATTTCTTCACCACTTATTTGGTCTTCAGCCCATTTCTGTTTGGTTTCATCCCCATACTTTACTTCATTAACAATTTCCACATAGGCAAACTCAGCAATAACGTTTTTGCCCATTTGACATTTCAAAAACATTTCATAAGAGTTTATTCTCCATCATCTTAAGACATGCTCTTTTCCTGTCTTCCATGACGTCACATCTTATTGGCTACCTCTTTTCAGCCTCTTATGCTGACTCCTTCACTAAACAATCTCTAAACTGTGGTGCTGGGCCCATTCTTTTTCTTTTTTTAAATTTTATAATTTTTATTATACCACCATGAAATATATAATTACAAAGATGTTCATACTTGGGACTCCGTCATACAGTGTTCCAGCACCCATGCCTCCACCAGTGTCCCATTCCCACCACCATTATCCCCACACTCTCTCTACCCACCTCCCAGTCTGCCCCTATAACAGGTACTTTTTTCTCTCTCTCTTTCTATCTATCTATCTCTGTATTTCTTTCTCTCTTACACATTGTGGCTTGTCCTACAGATATTTATAGTTTATGATGTAAGTCTCTATGTGTATATTCCATGGTGAGTTCTAGTCTGACATTACAATTTCCCATTCCCCATCAGTCTCCCCAGTTTATTACAACTACAATGATCTTTACAATGTATAAATGTGCAAGATCCTGGGAAGGACCTGCTCCTAAACTTCATTATTATCTAAGCCTTTTGCGTGGCTGTGGGTCTGGTCTATTCTGAGTTCATTCTTTCTAGGTGAATTTATCCTTGTGCCTTGTGGTTTAAGTATCAGTTATCTAATGAATCTCAAATTTTAATCTCTAGTCTTCATCTATGATGAAGACTAATCTCTAGTCTTCATCTTTCAGTCAGATTTGGATATTCATCACTGATCTCCACTAATTTATTTTATAAGTATTATCTATAAATTAACAATTAAATGCTTTATAAAATAAATCCACAATCTTGGAAATCATAAATCTAAAACTAATTTTAAAACATAATTTTGTATTCTTCAAAATTTGAAGTTTAAAAAATTCTCATTGTCCTAAGTTATATTCAGATATCATCTTATATGTCGTTAATCTCTTTTTTAGGGTGGCTATGATTCTGGTTTCCTCTATCACTGTGAATTCCCCCATATGACAAAGATAATGACATAACAGAAAAGAAAGATGAACCTTTTGATTTCCGTCTCCTTGAGGATACAGAGGTTAATCCAGTTCACAATATAATTTTCAGGTAAACAGAATTTTAGAAGAACTTTGAACTGTGATTTCTCATGAGTATCTTTTTTCCCTTAATGGCTACTATCAATTTTCCAAGATCTCTCCAAGTACAGGGCTACTCAAACAACATTTATTTAAATAAATCATATGAATATATCAAGAATGCTCAGTTTAAAACTTTAAATTTCGTATCTCTTCTGTGTAGTAAGAGTCAATATTTTTTCCTTTTTTAAAAAGTGTATTTATTTGTTTATTTGGGGGCCACACCCAGAGGCTCACCCTGTCTCTGAGTTTAGGGATCATTCCTGGAGGTAACAGTCAGTTTTGATTGGACTATGAGCTCCAGAAGCTGGTCTGTTGTGGGTTAGATTGGTCGTTTCTACCAAAGAGAATTAATGTTGTAGAAAGAGAGGATTCTCCCCTGCCCTACAGATTGATTGTATCCTGAGTGTTTGAGTGTATTTGAGTAAATAGCCCATTTTTCCACCAAAAAAGAAAAAAAAAACTTTCAATTTCCACTATCAACTCTTCTGTCAGATATTTTTTTTGAATTGTATAGATTTACTTTACTTAGGAGGAGATTATTACATGGTCAGACAATGAAGGTGACTTTTTTCTGTTTGCTTGATTTGGGGGGTCACAACTGGGTTTACTTCTGACTCAGTACTTGGAGGTAGCTACTGCTGGGGCTTTGGGGACTCAGTGTGCCAGGGATTAAACCCAGTAAGACAGTGAAGGTTTAGGGTAGTGATTCTGGAGAAGCTATAAATTACGTCAACAGTTCTTTGCAGTTGTCAGTTGAGTATAAGTGCTAGTCAGTTTTTGAAGTCCAACTATACTATTAATTTCAGCATTGTATCACTGTATCACTGTCTTCCCGTTCATCTTCGATTTGCTTGAGCGGGCACCAGTAACATCTCCATATGTCCTGTCCCATGCAAGTAGAGCCCAAGGGAACCTTCTTACTCCAGGAACATAAAGAGCCTCAAACCATTCCATCCGGTCATGGGAATGAGGTCTATAATTGTTACTGGTATCTGGCATATCAAATACGACACGGGTAGCTTGCCAGGCTCTGCCGTGCGGGTAGCATACTCTTGTAGTCATCTCAAAATCCAGCATTTATTGATGAACCAGGCTGTGATAGGCTGGGCTGCTGGATGGAGTTCTGACGGGGGGAAGTCCGGATGTGGAAAATGGAGGTCCTCATGGAGTGGGGGTTGTCTGGCTTGTTGTGAGTCTCTGCTGGGGTGGTGGGCCAGGGCTAGAATCCGCCATCCCTCCCGGGCACCTCATGAGCAGCTGGGCACAGTGAAAGCCAGTAGCAGCTCTGCCCCATGTCTGTCTCTGGATCAGCATACCTGGGCCGGATTAAAAAAAGACTGCAGTAGGGTGGATCTCGATGAGCTGGGCTGTGATAGGCTGGTCTGCTGGGTGGAGTTCTGACGAGGGGGAAGTCGGATGTGGAAAATGGAGGTCCTCAAGGAGTGGGGGTCGTCTGGTTTGTTGTGAGGCTCTGCTGGGGTGGCAGGCCAGGACTAGAACCTGCCATCCCTCCCGGGCACCTCATGAGCGGCGGGGACAGTGGAGCCAGTAGCAGCTCTGCCCCATGTCTGTAAAAAAAAATTTCAAAAAAAATTTGAAGGAGGTAAGGAAGAAGTGATGTGCATTTCTTGGGACACATGAAAGCATTCTAAGAAGGTCAATACTATAATAATGGAAAATACATTATTAATTTCAGCATTTTTTAAAAATTTGTTTTCGAATTACACCCAGCTGTGCTCAGGTCTTACTCCTGGCTCTTTGCTTAGGAATCACTCCTGGCAGGACTCAGGGGACTGTATGGGGTGCTGGAGATTGAACCCAGGTCAACTGCATGAAAGGCAAATGCTCTGCTTGCTATGCTATCTCTCCAGTCTATCCAGATAATCTTTTTTTAAAAAAAATCTATTTTAGCATCATGGTTTACAATACTGATAATGTCAGGGCATCATGCATCAGGCATTGAAACACACAGCCTCACTGGGGTCAGCTCCCCTCTGCTATTGCCCAGTGTTCCCCTTCCCATCCTCCTTATAGTGATATGTTTCCTATTAAAATCAACTTCTCAGTTTCTATTGCCTTTGTGTATTTGTTGTTTACTTACTATGTTTCTTTGTACCCCACATATGAGGGAGATCATTCTCATTGTCTCTCTTCTGACTCACCTCACTCAGCATGGTGCTCTCCAGATCCATCCATATAACAGCAAATAGTATGATTTCACCTTTCCTTATGGCTGAGTACTATTCCTTTGTGGAATATATCATAGTTTCTTTATCCAAGTTCTTGGGAAACTTAGGTAGTTTCCAGATTTTGTCCTTTGTGAAGCTGTGAATACAGGAGTGCAAATATCTTTTCTTAATCGGGTTTTTGTAAAGAATTTAATTTTTTTCTATGTTTTTGGGTCACATCAGGTGATACTATAGACTTACCCCTTGCTCTGATGCTCAGTGATCACGCCTGGCATGAAACCTCCAAATTTTAAATAGAGTCCTCCCTCTTCATATTTTTTGTATCTTTCTTTTGTCTTTTTTTTGGGAGGGTGTCACACCTGGTGATGCTCAGGGGTTACTCCTAGCTCTGCACTCAAGAATTACTCCTGGCAGTGCTTGGGGGACCACATGGGACATGGGGATTGAACCTGGGTTGACCATGTGCAAGCAAACACCCTACCTGCTGTGCTATTGCTCCAACCCTTTTATCCATTTTTTAAGATTGCATATTTTTCTGAACTTCATCATATGACTTTTGGGAGGACTTTTTTTTTTCTTTTTGGGTCACACCCTGCAATGCTCAGGGATTACTCCTGGCTCTGCACTCAGGATTTACTCCTGGCGGTACTCAGGGGACCATATGGGATATGCTGGGGAATCAGACCGGGTCAGCCGTGTGCAAGACAAACGCCCTACTCGCTGTGCTATTGCTCCAACCCCCAGCTTATTATACTTTTATGCTGAAATATTCATCCTTTTATTTCAGGTGGGAAAAGTAGAACCACCAAAAAGTGGCTGACCTGGGTTACACGTCACCTGACTCCTGTTGCAGGAGATTTGTTGCAGGTGATTTGTGTGAAGTGGGGGAGCAAGGGAAGAACGTTTTCACTTTTTTTGTGCTCAGCTCTGTCACCTGCATAGGGTTAGGGTTGGTAAAGTCTGCTTTGAGTATCCACCAGCTTGGGTGCTAATATTCCCTCGGTTCCATAAGGCAGCTGTCCAACTCCACCTAATGTGCACTTGCTCAACACCACTTGGAAACTGTTCCCTGCCACCCAGATTATTGGGTAGCTGTAGAATGAGGCTTGGACTAGGAATTGTTCTTTGCAGGACATGAAGTCAGCTCTGTGTTTTCCAGAATCATAATCTTTCCTTGCAGAAGAATTTCACAAGGAGGCAAATAGTGGAGAAAAATAATTTACTTAGAAAAACACATGGAGATTGAAGAGAGAGAAAGAAAGTCAATGTCATAGTACGCAACACAGTTGGCAGAGAATGTGCCTGTATAATGCATTTGTTGCTAAAATTGTTGTTTGTCAGTTTTTTAATTTTTTATTATACCACTGTGAAACATACAATTACAAAGATGTTCATAATTGGGTCTCTGTCATACAGTGTTCCAGCACCTATCCATTGGGTCTCTGTCATACAGTATTCCAGCACCAGTGTCCCATTCCCACCACCAATGTCCCCACACTCCCTCCCACACAACCCCAGACTGCCCCTATAACAGACACCTTTTCTTTCTCTCTTTCTCTTTCTCTCTGCCTCTGTATTTCTCTCTCTCTTCTCTTATACTTTGTGGCTTGTCCTACAGATATTTACGGTTTATGATGTAAGTCTCTATGTATATATTCAATACTGAGTTCTAGTGTGATGTTTGTCAGTTTTTAAAATGAGAAACTTTTTAAATGAATATAAAGAAAATTTATTTTGTTTCTGTTTTAGCCAAACGATGATGTTTTGTGGAATGCAAAATGGAGCAATTCGTGTCTATATCCTAGAGGAGAGTCACTCTCTCTGAGCAACCTACAGGACTACTGGCACCTGAACGTGCACGACAATGACTATGGGTGCATTAAAGCCTTAGCTACTAGCTTTGATGGTCGCTTTCTGGTGACTGTTGGAGCAGATAGTAACATCTTTGTTTTTGATGTTATTTCTCAGTATGAGTTAGAGAAAGGCATTAAAGCTGCAGTGCCGTCTCCCAGGGTATGTAACACAAAACCCTTGTTTTAAAAAAGGATATCATGTTTGTGAAGATTTAGATACCCCTGGGCTAGGGAAATAGCTTAAGGACTGAGCAATTGCTTTGCATGTGGAGTCCCAGATTCAACCCTTAGGATATCAGCACTGAAGGACAGCGAAAGGAGGCTTAACTCTTTTTTATTAGAAAAAGAACAGAGAATGTACAAATTAAATTTTGCTTGACAACTGATTATCTATCTGAGATTCTGCTTAGCTATGGTGTTATTTATGTTCCTGAACAGCATAAGACATTTTACTGTACAGTATCTGAATGAATAAATACTTTAAGGTATTTCCTTCATACTATGGGTTAATTTAAGTTGACTTTAGTTGTAAGTAGGGGAAGGTTTCATATTTTTAATTCACTAGCTTTTTCAATGAGTGGTATTCTATACATTCCCCACTGTGTATCTTCTCTTAAGGCACTTCAAATTAAATGTATATGAGTACATATACTTAGAAATATGGATACAAATGAGGTATTTGAGTGTAAAACACATGTATGAAAAGGATATGCTAAAATACCACTTTCAAATCACAGGCCTAAATGTATGAATTTCTTTTAAATAACACATAAATATTGACAATTTGTAATTTGGTGGAGAGCTATGGGAATATTAATATTTTACATACAGGTGATTAGATTTCAAGACTTTTTTCTTCCAACTGCTTTAAATAAAGCATAAACAAATAAGTTTTCAACTGCGTTTGTCCCCATGTAAATTTTTTTTGTGAAAATTTTTTCTAGGTGTACAATTGTTAGAAATTGGTAGGGTGAAAAACCCTCATCTGACCTCTTATGATATGTCTTAAAAGAATTATGGCATTTTAAAAGGCCAATGTTTTACTTCCCTTCATACAGTTTGGGATTGAATCAGAGCCAATTGCAGAAGATATTGATGACCCCAGAGCCTACAGGTATGGGAATTTGATAAATACCTACTAGGCCTTTGGTTTTACGGGACAAATCAACATTTTACTATTGACCAATAATATGACCATTCATTGACCAAGTCAGATAAATTTATGAATTACCTAATACTAGTTTCTTCTTAAGCTATTTTCTGTATTTTAACTTGTTATTCCCTTAAATATCTGTTTTCAGTATTGAAAATGCCAGAAGAAAAAGAGAACATGACAAGATAATGAAAGAAGTGGAAGAAATAAAGGCCAGGAAGAGAGAAAAACTCAAAAACTTGAGGGGTGAATTTCAAAAACTACTAGCAATAAATGAGGAGTTACCAAAGCACATGCGATTTAAACGAACAGTAAGACTAAATTAATTTAAATTAAGTTTTGATGTGTTTCTGGATCAAAACTACAATTTAGAGGCCAGAGTACAGCAGGTAGGTGACCCCACGTTCAATCCCTGGCATCTGGTATGGTTCCTTGAGCCCAGCCAGGAGTAATCCCTGAGTGCAGAGCCAGGCCCTGAGCATCCTGGGTGTGGCATGGAACCACCCCTCTGCCCTCTACCCCATATAAAACTACAAATTTACTAACAAGGAGAATATTTAAAACTATCTTTCTCTGATCAGACAGTGTATTGGCAGCAACTGAAATACTAGTATTTGATGCAAGGCCTGAAATATGAAGATTGACTTTTTTCTTGGCATAATCCGAAGTTTACTTATGGGTCTAGCTATTTCACTTTCTTTTTTTCCGTAAGAAGAGAAGATAAAATAAATCTTTTAATCTAGCTGTTAACCTTTGCTATACATATTCAAGATATCTATTCAAAGATATCTGACAGAACATTGAACATTATATAATTTGACTTTGGGTTTCCACTTCTATAACTTCATTTATTGGGGAGATAATCTGTTGGTCCCAAAAGTTCAGAAAGATGTTTTAACATAATTATAGATAAAGAGGTAATCACTTTAAGCTAATTTTTTGCTTTATTAATTTTTCCTCTGTGACTTATAGCAAAGCTCCAATTGTTTTTTTTTAACTTATTTTTAAATAAAATTTTTGTCAAATGCTAATTCAGAAAAGAAAAACTATCCCAGAATTTATCACATTGACTCTGGGTTTCCAGTCTTACAATTCTAGAAGTAATGAATGACAGTGCTTTGAGAAAACATGCTCTGGTGGAATCGTAATGGTTAACTCACTATATTGCTTAGAAGATCAACTTGTAATGATTAACAAATGTTAATGCTATTTTAAGAAGAAAAAAGTTGATAGTTGCAGCATATGGGTGACTTAAGTAAAAATAAAGCACTTGGGCTAGTTCTGTGGCTAGGTAATATTACTTAAACCAGCCTCCCTCTGAAAAGAATAATTACTATTTAGTGTGTGAATAAGGGTCCTGATATTTTTCAAGAGTTAAGGTAGTGCTCGCTTCGGCAGCACATATGCTAAAATTGGAACAATACAGAGAAGATTAGCATGGTCCCTGCACAAGGATGACACTGCGTTTGTGAAGCATTACATATTTTAAAAAAAATACAAAAAAAGGAAAAAAGTACAAAACCCAGAGGCAAAATCCTCTGGGTTGGATGTAATCCAACATCATTAATAAATTTATAAACTAGGGTGCCTAGGTGCCTAAAATAAAATTTCAGGGGCCGGAGCGATAGTCCAGCGGGTAGGGCATTTGTCTTGCACGCGCCAGCCTGTGCTGGCGGGGTTCGATCCTCGGCATCCCATATGGTCCCCGAGCACCGCAAGGAGTAATTCCTGAGTGCAGAGCCAGGAGAAACCCCTGAGCATCGCCAGGTGTGACCCAAAAAAGCAAAAAATAAAATAAAATTAAATTAAATTTCAATCTTAAATAAAATAAAACTTGGATCGCACTTAGAAAAAAGAGTGAAGGTAAGAAACATAAGGTTTCCAAAGAGACTTATAGAAAAAATGTTCCTTGATGGAGGATGTTTTAAAAAAGAACTTACAGGGAAGTTAACTTACAATGAAGTGAGGAAGACTTCACTATCTTTCCTGGATGAAGTCATAGGGGAAGGGTGTGTTTAGCCATTGATAACTGCCATGAACTCCCCTGGCTCCCCTTGGTTTTATAATAGTAACTACTATTTTGAGGTAGTAGAATATAAGTTTTAAAATTTTGTATGTTGTTCAAATATTAGCATTTATTATTTTAATTGTAGGGAAAATTTAATATGCATCTTTAATTGCAATTGCATTATGATTTCTTTTTAAAAAACCTTTTATATTTAGGTACTTGGAATTACAATTATTTTTACTTGTACTTTTAAATTATCTCTGAGAGCTTTGCCTCCATATTTTATGAAGAATGAAAAAGAATAACTTCTGGATCCTAGGAGAGAACTAAAAGGGCTGTAGCAAATGCTTTGCCTCTTGTCTTTAATTCCTGACATCACATGGTCCCCATGCACTGCTAGGGAGTGACCCCTGAGCACAGAGCTGAGGGTATCCATTGAGCATCACCTGGTATGGCAGAAAATCTAAACACTCCCCACTCCTCCAAGAAAAGAAGCTTCTAAAATGTAGTATGATACTTGGAGCAGTGTTCTGATGCAGCATGAAATCAAGACATATGAAAAATATGTACAAGATAGGATCGATAATGTGCATTGAAAAACTGTTTTGATGAATGGATCTATTTACTTGCAGGATTTTGATATAGATTCCAGAATTCGTGCAGAGATCAATAGCAAAACAGTTCACAAGATTCAGCAGTTGGAAAAAGAATTAGCTTGGGAAAAAGAGAAGAATTACCTTGGCCTGATGAAGCTACAGAATAGGTAGGATCCTTGTATTTTGCGAGCTAACATATTTTGAGAGAATGCGCTTGCATAGCTCATGGTAGCTTAGCTAAAGTGGACAGATTAAGTCTTCTGAAATGTTCATCCACAAAGTCTTGAAATCTCAGGAAGTCCTCAGGGAACTCCTTGTTTTCCCCTAAGCTTTCATTATGACTTTCTAGTTCAAGTATAAAAAAATTAATAGATTTTATTTTTTACGAAGTAATTTATGTAATACATCCTGGTTTTGACAACTTATTTTCTCTGTAATTAACACATAGACATATTCAGAGAAAAAACGAAGAACCAAAGAATTGGTAATGAAGGGTAACAACTTCGTGTCTGAGCTCACTCATGCACCAATTTATTTCCCAGAGCAAATAAGTTGCATAGGATAATATGTATAAGTTTAATTGAACTGTTCCATACATTTTATAGAGGTGTAACTACATATATACAATACAGAGATTAAAAACATTTTAGCACTCCAGAAAGTTTTTTTGTGGTCCCCTCTCAGCAAATATCAGCTCTCCAAAGATGAATGTTTGTTACCATCTATCAGTTTAGTCTGTGTATGTCATGTAAATGGAATATTACAATATGATCATTTTTTAATCTGGTCTCATGCCTAATATTATGTATTCTATGTGATAACAGTTCATTCTTTTCCATAGTTTGCAATATTTTACTAAATTTTTTTGCTATAATTTATCTACTTAACTTGATGAATATATGAATACTGGTTTATAGCTACTGTGAATAACTGCTATGTTCTTCTGAATGTTTGGGGCATATATAAGCATTTATATCTTTTTTAATGCTTTTAAAAAGTATTATATACTGGAAGAAAGGAAAGATTGAGAGCATGATATTAGATTAATCTTCCTTTGCAGAATACTAATATGATATGCTTATGTGGGGAGATGTAGATACAAAACATCACTAAGTATTAGGGAAATGAATCACTAGGACACTGTTCTCCCCTGGGCCTTGTGTGAACCTGCATGATCCGTATTTTATTTATTCTCTGTAGGGGAAATGGATCCCTCCCCTTACTACATCATTAAGTTTTCTTTGAAGGTTGGATTTGGGCTCATTTAGGAGTCTTGTATCTTTATCAGTATTCTGTTGGGTTGATCCATCTAAAGGTAAAAGTGGAGTGTTAAAGTCTTCCACTACTATTGTGTTTTTGTCAATGTGTTTCTTTAAGGTTTGCAAGCAGAAATTCCTTATAAACTTTGTTGGCTCTACATTTGGTGTGTATAAGTTGTTGTATATGTGTATATATTTCTTGGTATGTATATGTTGTGTATGTACATATTTGTTGGTGTGTATAAGTTGTTGTGTATGTGTATATATTTCTTGGTATGTATATGTTGTTGTATATGTGTGCATATTTTTGGTGTGTATATGTTGTTGTGTATGTATTTCTTGGCGTGTATATGTTGTTGTATGTGTGTACATATTTCTTGGTGTATATATGTTGTTGTATATGTGTATATATTTCTTGGCGTGTATATGTTGTTGTATATGTGTATATATTTCTTGGAGTGTATATGTTGTTGTATGTGTGTACCTATTTTTGATAGGGGTACCAATTAATCTGTAGAATACTTTAATAAGAGTATTAATTATTTCTAGTAAATTTTAGTGGAATCTTTAGAATATTCTATATATATTATTTTGTCATTAAAAACAGTAACTTTGCTTCTTTCCCCATCTGGATTATTATCATTTATTTTTCTTTAATTACTCTGGCTATTATAAGATTATGTTGAAAGTAATGGTGGGAGTTAGCATCGTTGTTTTGTTCCAGCTCTTAATTGAAAATATTTCTGTTTCAACTATGACTTGTGAGGTAAGACTTTATTATGCTGAACTATGTTAAGTATGTTACTCCTATTTCCAATTAAAAAATTTTTTTATACCACCATGAGATATACGATTTCAAAGATGTTCATAATTGGGTCTCAGTCATACAGTGTTCCAGCACCCATCCCCACCAGTGCCCCAATTTATTGAGCATTGTTGTTGTGTTATATGGGACTTAACAGCAGACCGGTAAATTAATTCTTTAATTAAGAATTAAACTCCCTTGGGGAAAAGATAAAGACTCACAGAGATGAGAAAATATGCAATGAAAGAAAATGAAAAATTTAAAAGAAATAATCATTTTAAAGGGAGAAATATACGTAAGAGATTTAGTTGGAAAAATAAAAAAAATAGAAACACAAGCTAGCAATAATCGCTATATCCATAAATAAGTTAAATTATAAAATTAAAAGATGGGAGAATTATATATGAACCAGTATTCAAACTTTTAAAAACAGCTAACAAGCAGTAATTTAATTACTTTTAGGAGATAAATTTCTATGGGCTGTAAGAAAAAGGTGAACTTAAGAGTAGTTATAGCATGCCGAGCCTCAGACATGTCTGGGGAAGCTGGAACTCGGCTCTCCCCAGGCTCAGCTGACCATGGGGCCTCCAGGTGGACAGATGGGTTTTGGGAATGGGCCCATCACCTCTGGGGGTCCCAGAAGCAGCCGGATGAGACTTGCCCAACACATTAGTGGCCATATTCGCTGTCTGGATGCTGACCAAGAGGCCCCTAAGTTGCTGCGGCCGCTATGCGGCACAGTCCATCAAACTAATGGAAACAGTTATGTTCTTTAATGTCCTGCATTCTACGATGTGTAGAAAAGGTAGGTGGGAGGAAGAGATAGAGAGGAGAGAAAAGACATACAGAACCCGCCAAGCAGTTGAGGTGTGGGAGGGGGGAGGGATGTGGGGGGCATTGGTGATGGGAGATTGGTTCGGGTGGAGGGATGGGTGTTGGAACACTGTAGAACCAAAACTCGACATGAGCATCTTGCAATTGTATGTCTAAAAGTGGTGTAATAAAATTTGAAGGAAAAAAAAAGAGTAGTATAAATCCCTGAACTTAATGTTTTTTTTTCATAGAGACTGGTGTGGCAATGTCGTACATTTTTTTTTCTGCTGTCATACATTTTTATATCTACAAAATATACACATACTCTGTTTATTAGGGAAGTGAATTACATTTTGTTGGTTTGTTTTGAGGTAATTACCATGACACTGACCTATGCCTACAAATCTTAATTTTGTTTGCAAAGCAATGGTATTACTGATTAATGATTTGTTGGGTTCTCTGATTAGAAATTTCTGCCTACCCTTTAGTCCCTAATCTATTTTATTTTTTCCCACTTTCGTTTTGGGTCCACACACAGCCATCATCAGGGGTTAGTCCTGCTTCTGCCCTCAGGAATTATTCCTGGCAGATTTAGGGGACCAAATGGGATGCCCAGATTGCAGCTGGGTCAGAGCATGAAAGGGAAATGCCCTACCCACTGTACTCTGGTCCAAGCTCCTAATCTGTTTTCAATCATATGCTTGTATAGGCATAGTTAAAATTTAGATATATTATAACATAATGGTATTGTTTACAAACATAGTGTATTGTTATCTTACAACTTAATACACATGCAAATTGTTTTCAGTAGTGCTATTATGTGATTAAAATGGTTACTATCACACATTCTTGTTTTACTTTTGTAGATTTCATGATTCACTGGAAAGTGATGTCATTGTGGTTTGTGCCATACAAAGTGATCACAAGATAACCTCCTATAGACTTGTAAAGCCTTCCAAGTACTTCAAAGCCAAACGGGCAAGTCTATCAGAGAGAAGAGTCAGTAAATTTGAGAGATTTGAAAAAGAAGGAATCGGAAGAAAGGATAGTAGAAAAGAATCAGGTAGCTGGAAGTGACAAGACAATATTTTTAAATTAAGATTTCAAAACAAGAAAGAAAAAGAAATATTTCAAAACTGAATTGTCGAATTGTCTTTTGTGAGGTAGCAAACTTTGAACGTGTATGTGTGTGTGAGTGTGTGTGTGTGTGTTTATGTGTGATTTCAGCTTTATTTCCTGTCTACCTTTATTTCTTTGGAATAAACAAGAAAGAGAAGATGCAGGAATATGTGATGGCAAAGAATGAAGCTCTTGGGGCCTAAGCGATAGCCTAGCGGGTAGGGTGTTTGCCTTGCACGCGGCCGGCCTGTGCCAGCCCAAGTTCGATCCCTGGCATCCCATATGGTCCCCGAGTACCGCCAGGAGTAATTCCTGAGTGCAGAGCCAGGAGAAACCCCTGAGCATCGTCGGGTGTGACCCAAAAAGAACAACAACAACAACAAAAAAAAGAATGAAGCTCTTGTTTTACCTGCAAATGCTACTTGCCAACTTTCCTTTCTAATGTGTTCATTTTGTTGAGGTTTTGTGTTATATCCCTCCATTCTCTTTCTGGCTTGTACAGTCTTCTTTAGTAGATCTGCTGTAAATCTTATGGGCTTTTCTTTATGTGAAAGTTTATTGTTTTGGTTTTGGTGCTTTCAATATTCTGTTTCTGATTTTTTGTCATTCTGAGCACAATTGTGTCTCAGAGTTTTCCTATTTAAGTCTGTTTTCCCTGGCTTGGGCCCTCTTGGATCTGGATACCTGTACTCCTCAACTCTGGGAAATTCTTATCTATGATTTCTTTAATTATTCTTCATATAATTCACATGCCTTTTTTTTTCAAGAACTCAATATAGTCAATATAATAGATGTCATGTTATTCCTCTTTCCATGACCTGAAGAATGGTTTTGGGCTCCTCCTGTCCCTGGAGCAAGCAGATGCCCTTGGGTTACACTTGCTTGGGACAGGACTAATGGAGATGTTACTAGTGCCCACTCGAGCAAATTGATGAACAATGGGAAGACAGTGAGACAGTGATGTTATTCCTCTTAACTCATGCCATTGTTTATTAGTGTGGTGTTCATTTTCAGACTTATTTCTGTCTTCATTTGTTTTCCTAGAGGTTTCCTCAGTCTTGTTTTGGAGCTTCTTGTATTTTTTTTCTCAGCTGCTGCTATTCTTCTGCTCAACCCTTCAGTTGAGTTTTGAGGTTTCTGTTTTTTTTTTTTTTTTTTTTTTTTTTTGGTCACACCCGGCAATGCTCAGGGGTTACTCCTGGCTCTTCAATCAGGAATTACTCCTGGTGGTGCCTGGGGGACCATATGGAATGCCAGGGATCGAACCGGGTCAGCCACATGCAAGGCAAACGCCCTACCTGCTGTGCTATCGCTCCGGCCCCAGGTTTTATTTTTTGAAATATTACCTACCATATTTATTTCTGCCATTTCTGTTAATGTTTTCTAAGCCATGCCCAAGCAATGACCAGGGCTTATCCTGGGTCTGCCTCAGGACTAACTTCTGACATTGTTCAGGGGTCTATATGGGGTGCCAGAGGTTGGCCTTGTGCAAGGGCAACACTTTAATCCCATACTTTCTCCCTTATCCCTAAATTCTTAATTATTTGAGACATCATGTATGATGAAATATGAAGTGGTGAGTTATATAACTATATAACTATATTATCTAACCATTTCCATGTCCATATACTTATAGAACATAAGTAGATATGTTTTTGTGTAATTACTTGTTTTTTAAAACTTAAACTCCTTAATTTACGAAGTTCCTCAAAATACAGTTGTTTCAGACATTCAGTGTTTCAACATGAATCTACCACCGATGTGACCTGGTGACCTCTACCATTGTCTCCAATTTCCCACCCAACCCAAAACCTTCTCCTTTGACAGGCACAAAATAATTTGTTTGTTACAGCAACATGATAAGCAAAATTAATATACAAAAAATAATTAAGTAAAATAATACTTTGTAATGGTTTTATTATTCATTGATTTACTGAGATGTTTATTGCTTGTTGGGCTTCTGTTTTGTTTTTTCTTCTTGAGCTTGGTTGGCTTTTATGCAACTTTCCCATCTAATTTGTTGTGCACTTACTGCGCTGTCAATATTGTGGAATTTGGAGGTATTGCATGGCCACATATGTTCAAGGATTTCCAGGATCTGTAGGATTGGAATGCTTCTTGGCTTGCCCTTCCTGAGCACACCCCAGAGTCTTCAGCTGGCAGACCAGTGGACCATTTCATCTGCTTTGTCATCTGTTCAAAGATTAGTCGTGAAGCCATGAAACGGGGCCATTTATATGGCAGCAGCTGTGGGGGTAGCTGCTTGGGCTTCCAGAAGAATGGGGGTATTGCCCACCACCACTGTGAGAAGGCCTAGAGTTTTCACCCCCCAAAACCTGTGTACCTGAGAGTTTCTCTGACTTGGTGTCTCTTTGGAAACTAGTGATGCAGTGAATCTGGGCCGTTTGTATGGTGATGGTTGTGGGGTGTGTGGGTGCAACTGCCAGGCCTTCATCAGGGCAAGGACTCAATCTGCACCCCCCACCCCTGAGGGCACCCAAGAGTTTTCAGCCCGAAGACCAGCATACCCGGTGTTTCACTGACTTCAGATGTGAAGTTGTGAAGTTTACATGGCAGCGACCGTGGGATGTCTGTGTGGTTATTTATTTATTGTTAAAACAGTTTTTAATTCATAGATTTCATAGTTTGTCTCTAACCAGTGTTTATATTGGTCACAGATCATTGCAATTGGTGTATGTTACCTCAAATTACATGTATTAAACAGGATTCATTTGCTTTCCCTGACCTCACAATCATGCCATAAATACGCTTCTTGCCCCCCCCCCCACGAATACTCTTCCCCATCTTCCTATCACTCTTTATTTATTCTCTAATAGTTTGACACATGTCTTATCCTGGCAAATTTTAATAAGGTTCTTAAAGGAAAAACTTGGGACTTTACTTTGCTCTACTAAAATACTTAGGAGGTTTAATTTTTATGATAATTTTAATAGATTCTTTACATTTTTTGATTTTTAAAATGTGGCCTGGTTAAGAACAATATTTAAGAGTTTTATTTCGATGTTTCAAAAACATTTGGGGAAAACATTTACTCTTTTTATACAGATGCAGCTGTTAGTATTAGAAATGACTCTGTTATAACAGAGGGGAAAAAATTACGGCCTAAAACCTTAAGTGAAATTATGGTGAACAATCAAATTGAGAGAACAAGGAGACTTGTGCTAAAAGCTGAAAAGGCTCAACAGAAGATTCAACAGCGAGAAAAGGAATGGGAAGAACTGTAAGTTTGTTAATTTTCATTTTGATATGTCTCAAAGTCGTTTTTAAAATCCTTATTGGCATTTCTGTTAGAAGGAGGAGAAAAAGAGGTAAAGGAAGTAAAAAGTAAAGGGAAGAGAAAAAGATCTTTCAGGGTAGTGAAATTTCATTGCTCTTTAGAGTTTGGAGTTCAGGAATTCTATTTTACTAATATACTCAATTGATAAATTCTGTCATTTTCCCCTATCCTAATACAAAGAAGGTATTCATCTGTGTGTTCCTTTAACATCTTATTATTTTGTTCTTCCACTTTTAGATCTCAAGCCATTTGAAGTTGCCTTTAAACATTAGAGATTTGCTGGGGTTGGGGGGGAGGGCAGAAGTGGTAAGGGCACATGTCCAGCTTGCTTCAATTTGGGTTCTGTTTCTGGAACAACGCGGTATCTGCATTGCTGGAGACAGCCCTGGAGACCCCTGAGTACTGCAGGGTGTACTCTGGGAGGTTCCCAGCATGACAGGAACCAGTTCAGCTTTGTACCTTCGGCCCTTGCACTGAGTGCTGGCACTAGGAAATCCATAGGAATGGATTCTTTTTGTTAATTTTCCACAGCCATGTAGATGTCACTGTGCCACTTCTACTAAAGGCTAAATCAATTTATATTTACACCAGCAGACTATCAAAGCTTCTTCATTTCCACACCAGGCATTTTTGTTCAGTTTTCTAGTTATTTATCGCTTGAGGATAATTATGGGCTTGTCTCTCTCACATAGAGAGACCTGTTTTCTTCCTTTCTTTCTCGTTCTACTTCTCCTCCCTTCCTCTATTCCTCTTTCCTTCCTTCCATCATTCCCTCTTGTATCCCTATTTTCCTTTTTAATATCTTCTTCCAGTTAGTGCTATTATACTCAAATATAGGATTGTCAATTAATGCATTTATTTATTTATTTATTTATTTATTTTTGGTTTTTTTTTTTGTCACACCCAGCAATGCTCAAGGGTTATTCCTGGCTCTACACTCAGAAATTACTCCTGGAAGTGCTCAGGGGACCATATGGGATGCTGGGGAATCAAATCTGGGTCAGCGGGAACAAGACAAACACCCTACCCGCAGGACTATTGCTCGGCCCCTTGCCAATTAATGTATTATATGTCCATGAATTGTCTTGATGCTTGCATGTGTTGTCCTCATTACATACTATAGTATGTATATATACATATATACACACAATTTAAATATATAATATGTTTAAATTTACTAGTTGGTTTTACTATAATGAATGTGATAGGAAGCTTGAGGTTTCTCAGTTATTATTTCCAAAATGGGATGCCCTAGATCATACCCTAGATTTCCTAGTTCTTGCTGTTTTAACGCAGGTATAAAGGTTGCTATTGCTTTGTATATGTGGAAGTAGAAATGCTGATAGAACTATTAGTTCAGACCTTCCTTTTCAACCTCTTAATTAGTTTTGTGAAATGAGACTTATGTTTCATTTCGTTATCCGTAAGTTTCCCCTATATGTGTGGAGCCCGATAGGAACTGCACTGCATATCATATCCAGTTTTGGTCCATTTCTGATCATATTCAGGGCTATGGTTTTTTCTTTTCATTAGGCTTATTCATAGTACAATTTAATTTTTCATTCTCTTCTAGAAATGCATTATTGTCCCTCATTGTTTTGCATCTTATTCTCAGATTTCCTAATGATTTGTTCTTTTTTAACTCTTCTACACTGCCATCACTGTATCACTGTCACTGTCTTCTCGTTGTTCATCGATTTGCTGGAGCGTGCCCCAGTAACATCTCCATATGTCCTGTCTCATGCTAGTAGAGCCCAAGGGCATCTGCTTGCTCCAGGAACATAAAGAGCCACAATCAATTCCGGAATGAGGTCTATAATTGTTACTGGTATTTGGCACATCAAATGCAATACGGGTAGCTTGCCAGGCTCTGCCGTGCAGGTAACATACTCTTGGCAGTTATGTCTAAGTCCAGCATTTAATGATAAACCGTGTGGCCGCAAGCGGCCTTCTGAGCCGGACTGTGATAGGCTGGTCTGCTGGGTGGAGTTCTGACGAGAGAGAAGTCCAGATGTGGAAAATGGAGGCCCTCATGGAGTGGGGGGGGGTCGTCTGGCTTGTTGCAAGGCTCTGCTGGGCTGGCGGGCCAGGGCTAGAACCCACCATCTCTCCTGGGCTCCTTGTGAGCGGTTGGCACAGGGGAGAGCAAGTAGTTGCCTATTTGCTCTACACTGCCATATATGGAAGAAATCTGAGGAGACGAATACATTTGAATCATGCTATCACTTGAACTATATACCTTTAACTATATACAAATAATAGCATTTGAACTATATACCTTTATGGAAAATATTATGACAAATTTATGAGTCATGTAATTTTGTAAAGTTTAATGAACTTTTATTTAATTTAGTTTTGAGGGTGGTAGTCTCCCAAGAGTGTTCAGGATGCCCAGGGATGACTCCTGGCAGGTTTATTTATTATTGTTATTATTTTTCTTTTGGGGTCATACCCGGCAATGCTCAGTGGTTACTCCTGGCTCTTCGCTCAGGATTTACTCCTGACGGTGCTTGGGGAACCATATGGGATGCTGGGGATCGAACCTGGGTCAGCGCGTGCAAGGCAAACGCCCTATCCGCTGTGATATCGCTCCGGCCCCTCCTGGCAGTTCTTGGCCAACAGGACTAGTGGCTCAAAGCAAGTCCCCAAGGACATGATGTTTCTCGGGCCCTAAGGTACCGCAAATCAGTCAATCATCCTGGCAGTGCTGTGGTCCTCCAGAGCTATCTCTAGAGACGCTTGTGTGTTGGGGTCTGGGGGTACCTTGTGGTGTCAGGATCAAGCCCATATGCATATCATATGCAAAGCATGTGCCTTAATGCCTATACTATCTCTCCAGTCCTCAATTAACTTTCAACTAATTTTTAAAAACTATGTCCTTAATTAATTTTTGATTTATAAAATACTCCACCTTCAAGGACTTATTTATGTCAAGAGAATAATAATGTTGATATAAAATAATGCACAAAAGTATTGAAAGCCTAAGACTGGTTCTTTTTTTTTTGCTTTTTGGGTCACACCCGGCGATGCTCAGGGGTTTCTCCTGGCTCTGCACTCAGGAATTACTCCTGGCGGTGCTCGGGGACCATATGGGATGCCGGGGGATCGAACCCTGGCGGCATAGGCCGGCCACATGCAAGGCAAACGCCCTACCTGCTGGGCTATCGCTCCGGCCCCAAGACTGGTTCTTATTGAGCATCATATGATTAATGGTTTTTTTTAGTTGTTTTTTTTTATTTTGCTTGGAGTGCTGTTAACTTTTAAAAAATTTTGAATTCTATATGCAAAACTGATCATGGATACAGAATTATACTTCATAACTGAATTTGAAAATCTTTGATAAAGTAGACAGATTTGAGTCTATTGTTCTATTGTCACGGGTTTATCCATTTTTCTTATAGGTACAGGAGTAAACCTGATGATGACTATGAAGATCCCAAAGATATTCAAGCCATCAAAGAGGCCCAGATGTATATGGGAGATTTTAATCTGAAGACAGCTGCGGACTATAAGATACCCTGAGCACATGCGAATCAATGCTGCCAAAAAGGAAGAGGAGCTCGGACACCTGGACTCTGTGGTACTTATCCACAGTTTTGACAAAGAAGCACCTTGTTCTTTTAATAGAAACATGTTGATAATCACCCATTTTGTGATCTTGGTCCATAAAGATAGCCATAGAATTTAAGACGAGACTTCATGTTTGTTCAGACTAATGCAAATAGTTGTGTGGGTTTTTTTTGTGTGTTTGTTTTTCTTTTTTATAAATGGAGGAACCAAGACCCACAGGATATAGAGATTTGTTGTTGATAATTTGCTAATAGGGCAGAACCAGCCTTTAAATTTATGTCTGGCTCACAGTTAGTTCTATAGGGGAAAACATATTTTGTAGATTTTAACCTCTAAAATTCATGCAAGTAGAGCCCAAGGGCACCTGCTTGCTCCAGGAACATAAAGAGCCTCAAACCATTCCATCAGGTCTTGGGAATGGGAATGAGGTGTATAATTGTTACTGGTATTTGGCATATCAAATACGACATGAATCAGGACATATAGAGATGTTACTGGTGCCCGCTCGAGCAAATCGATGATGAACGGGAAGGCAGTGATACAGTGAACCTCTAAAATACAAACCCATATTTGTTGGATATAGCTTTTAACTTTTATGAACCACCATAGATTTAGCAAGGGACAGGATAGTACTTACCTTTGCTTTTCAGATTTTGCACTTTTATGGATGACTCAATTAATATATTCCTTTTTATTGCATTTTCTTCTAAGCACTTCTAATTTCCCAGATTTTTTCATCCCCATTTTCTTGTCTCATTTGGTCTAGTGATTCCTTAATTTATAGTGACAAGGGATTTCCCCCATATTTAGAGGCTCTTTTGTGTTTGTTTTCGTTTTTTGGATTTTGGGGCCACAGCTGTCAGTGTCAAAGGCTTATTCTTGACTCTGTCTCAGGGATCACTTCTAGTGATGCTTGGGGAATCACATATATGGTGCCAGGGATTGAACCAGACTTGGGCAAGTACAAGGCAAGAACCTTAACTCCTGTACTGTGTCCCTCATTCAAAAGCTCTAGGGGAATTGTTAGGGGAGTGAGTTATGTGATGACCTGTTATGACTCTCTGGATTGCACATTTTATACATGACATTGCAGTGGCCTCACCATCAATAGTTATTTGAATCTTTTTAGAATTTTTGCATGAAATAGAAATAAAATATATTGAGAAAGGAGAAAGGACTATCTCTTTTTGATTTCATCAAAATACTTGTGTATCGCAACACTAAGAATTCTGACCTGGCAATTAATAATTGCAGATACATTTTCATGACTTATATCTTTCTAGTCAAATGATTATTTTTAACCTTTCATTAGTGAGTAGGTTATTTTTCCTAGTTGTTTGTCTAAGAATAGTACTGTTTTATCTGTCATGTTGCATTTATTATTATAAAGGAATGTTATTTGTGACCACAATTTATGAATCCTCTAATATGAAATTTTATATCTATCTAGAATAATAGATAAGTGTGATGTTCTGAACTCAGTCACATTACATTGAAATCTATGCCATTTATTGAAATGGCAGCTTGAAACAACCTGTAGCACACTGTTCTACAAGATGATTAGAGTTCAATTATTATTTCTGTCACTTCATGCTTTATGAACTTTGAGAAAAATCTCTCTAATCTTCAGTTATGTTATCTGTAAAAAGGGTACTAATACCCATTACTAAAACTGTGACATTTAGTTGACTTCATAGATTCAGTGTAATAGTAAAATGAATAAGTATTTGTTATTGTATTTATAATATAATAATTAAGAATAATTATATTATATGAAACATTATTACATATAGTAAATTACTTAGCTTATTATCATATAAATTTAAAATCCTGAATAGCATAAAACATTTAAAAAATAATTTTCTGTGCATTTTGTGATGCCTGTGACCAGTGTTTAGATATGTGTTGTAGTTGTAAAAATACACAGAAAGAGTTGAGGCATAACTAGAGTTGGAATGGGCTCTCCTCAAAAGAAGTAGCCTTTGAAACCATTATCAGACTGCTTTAGGTTAATATCTTTTGTCTCAGAATTCATTTTTTGGGGGCACTCCTTAAAATTCTCACCTGCCAGGGCCAGTATTTCAAAGTCAAGACCCAATGATACGATGCTACTCTCGCCTTGCAGTGCCAGGGAATACCTGGGCCACTCTGCCTGCTGGTGCTCAGAGACCTCCAGGACCACTTGTGTTGTTTGAGGGCCTTCAGGGATGCAAGTGATGTTGGGAATCAAACCAGGGTCAGCCTCTTGCACCTTAACTCTTGGACTTCTGTCTCTCTGATTTGTAGATTCATTCTTTTTAACTTAAGTTTCAGTTCTCCAGGTGCTTCAGAAATTGTTCCTCTATGTTCCAGATATTGAGTTTAAATCTTAATGCTTACCATTTTGTTCTTTGCTCTTACTACATAAAATATTCCCATTTTGTTGCACTATATTTTGCTTTATAAATAGTAAATATAAAGTTGAATTCTATAAAAATAGGAGAATTGCCTTTTGATCTCTTATTTATTTAAACTGTACTTTTATAAAAAAGTAATCTTTAAAAGCCATGGTACCATTTAGGTGCCCACCATACACAAGAACAGGGCTGCAGGGGGCCCATGGGCCTTTAGGAAACAGACCAGGAGGTGACGGTAACAAGGGAACGTGGCTTCCTGATAGTCATGTCTGAGGAGAGCACAGCTTGGCTTAGACAAATGGTAAAGAGACCAAGGCAGAGTCCTGGAACTTCTTGGTGTGACGTAGTATTGAAATGCAGGTTCATGACTTTGTGCACACAAGGAGTAGCAGTAAAATTGGGTCAAAATCAAGAATAAAAGAGTTCACTCTATTTTGTTCCTACTTAGGGCATCTTAAGGGGTCCAAGTCAACAGAGTTTGAATTTGAGTTTCCATTGGGAAAGGATTGTAGTGAGGAACAAAGGTCCTTTCCTGGAGTCTGACTCATTGCCATGACTTAAGATAACTTCCATGGAGGGAGATTAGGAGAATTCAGGTTATGAGCCAGCTGAAGACCAGAGATCAGCCCAGAGATCTCATCTGAACTCTCCCCTTTTAAAAAGTTTCATTGGGAAAAGCCTATAATCTAAAGAAGAATAAGAATAAATAAGAATAAATAAGAATTCCCTGTTCACTTAGTGGTGAACAGGGAATGGTCTGATAAATATTTTTCTTGAGTTTTTGCTAGTCATATACCAGTCTAGAGACAAAAATAGTATTTTAGTCTGTCTTTTGTGCGTAGGTGATCATTTTGTTTTCTTCCCACACTTCTATCAGGTTCACTCAAAGAAAATTCAGATGAATAAAAGTATTGTCTCACTTAGAGACCTTAAAGTAGCTGTTGTTGAAGAAATACAGTGCCTGGTACAAGAATTGAAGAATATTCAGTTGACTCTTCATGTATCCAAACATCTCCCCATTCCTGAAATCCCCAAGATATACCCAGAAGAAGTCCCAGAAAAGAGATTTCAATATAATGATGAAATTCTACTGGCTTTCAAGAATGAGCAGATGAAAAAACAGGATGAAAACTCCACCAGCCCAAAGCAGACATTGTCTTCGGTCTAGATGAAAAATCCCGTAAACTGACTTATGGAGAAGATAGTAATATAAAAAATACGTGATTCAGTGTTGAGAGCATCAAAGGGATCGATAATAAGTTCGGATACTCTAAAGACATTGGAATTTGAAGCAATAGAGCCAAGCGATTTGGAGCTGGAGATTATGAAGAGGGACGAGATTAAACAGATTTACATGCAACAGTATTTGATGGACAGGGTAAGGGGTGAGAAAGTGGCTATTGAAAGCTGAGAGAACAGCTGGGAAAAAAAGTTATAATTCATTGTTAGGTTTCCCGGAGCTCAGGGGTAAAAGAAAACTTTGTGTGGCTCCCCTGTCATGCTTGTCCAACAAGTTTAAAATTTCCTTAATGGTAGGAAATTCACATTTCTTTAGTGAATAGCACTGTGAAACCATACTGTGCAGCTAAGTTGATAAATATTATGCTTATTTTATTGGCTTGCCTAGAGAGTCTGCAAATTTTTATAAGGATACATATTTTATCTCTCTTAAATATTCTCATATTCTTAGTATGTACTCAGCTGCTCTATATATAGCATATCCAAAAGGTTTGCTAAATAAGTTACAATGAGCAAATGAAGAAAAAAAAGACAAATGTCCACCGGCTCTGAGTAAACCATATGTTTTCCAAGAGGCTGAATCTGTCAACAGTCCCACCAACAGTGGAGGATTTCCCACTTTCCCACACAGCCATGGCAGCGCTGTCCATTTTTGTTCTTTTTGATGTGTTCGTCTCACTGGTGTGGGGTGATATTTCATTGTTTTGATATGCATTTCCCTGATTAGATTTATATATATGTTTTGTTTATATATAAACAAATATTATATAAACATATATATATATATTTTATATATATAGTTTGTTTGTTTTGGGGCCATACCCAGCAATGTTCAGGGCTTACTCTTGGTTTCTTGCTCAGGATCACTCCTCATGGGGCTTAAATGGAACATATGCGGTACTAGGAATCAAACTCAAGTCAATTGCATGCAAAGCGCTTGCCTAACCTGCTGTACTCTTTGACCTCCTGTGAAGTCCATTTTTTCCCATATGCCTGTTTTTTGCCATCTGTATTTATTTATTTATTATTATTTTTTTTTTTGCTTTTTTGGGTCACACCCGGCGATGCTCAGGGGTTAATCCTGGCTCTGCACTCAGGAATTACTCCTGGCGGTGCTCGGGGGACCATATGGGATGCGGGGATTGAACCCAGGCCGGCACAGGCTGGCCGCGTGCAAGGCAAACGCCCTACCCGCTGGGCTATCGCTCCAGCCCCCTGTATTTATTCTTAAAGGAAGTATCTGTCAGTTTCTTCTCATTTTGATGGATTATTTGTTCTTGTTGCAAAATTTTACAAGGACTTATGTATCTTGGATATTAACCCTTTGTCTGATGAGCAGTGGGTAAATATTTCCTCCCAGTCCATTGGGTATTTTTTCAACTCTAATAATCACAATTTTTACAGTGCAAAAACTTTTAAAATTTATATAGTCCTCGTTGTTTATTTTTTGCATCTATTTGCTTGACCAGTGGCAGTGAGTCATTGAAAATGACTCTAGATTCAGTTTCTTGAAGGATGCTTCCTATATTTACCTTAATATAGTTTATGGATTTGGACCTGGTATCAAACTTTCGATTCCATTTTGAATTTGACTTCTGTGTAAGATGTGAAATAGGGGTCTTCTCAACTTTATATTATAAAACTATAGTAATCAAGACAACGTGGTACTGGAATAAAAACTGACTCTCAGACCAGTTGAACAGAATTGAGAGCCTAAAGACAGAACCTCAAGTATATGATCATCTATCTAATCTTTGAAAAAGATGCTTAGAGTGGGAAAGGAGCAAAGAAAGCCTGTTCAGCAGATAGTGTTAGAAAACTGGTCAGCCAAGGGTAAAAGACAGATTCCTGTCTTAAACTTTATACAAAAATCAATTCAAAATTGTCAGAGTAATAATACCGTAGGTAGATCACTTGCCTTGGGTGTGGCGACCCTGGGTTCAATACTCAGCACTGGTCTTGGGGAACTGTGTAGGGTGATGTGTTCAATATCCAGAACCTCATACAGTGCCCCAAGACCATCAGTAGTGATAAGATGAGTGCAGAGCTAGGAGTGTGGCCCCAAAACTAACAAAAATACAAAATTAATGACCTCAATATCAGATCTCAACTCATTAATTTTATTGAGGAAAACATAATCAGTCAGTATTGTACTTGTCTTCTTGGTTTTTTTTTTTTTTGGGGGTCACACTTGGCAATGCTCAGGGGTTACTCCTGGCTCTGTGTTCAGGAATTACTCCTGGCGGAACTCCAGGGACCATATGGGATGCCGGGGATCGAATCTGGGTTGGCCATGTGCAAGTCTAATGCCCTATCTGCTGGATTATCACTCCAGCACTTTTCTTCCTGTTTTATATGCTAGTTTTGTTTTGAAAATTTTAGAGTTCTTGAGTGAATAGTTACATATACTTTATCTTACTCCAAAATAATCTATAAAATAATGTCAGACATAGTGGATACTCCTTAAATTTTATTGATTTGATTATAACTTCTCTAAGCCTGATCAATCTACACCCTACAAATGATTTTACTCCCCACCCCCATCCCTGACCTGAAACCATTGTACACAACTTGATGGTCTTTTTTTTGTTTGTTTTTGTTTTAAAAATGCATTTTCCTGGATAAAGAGATAGTACGGTGGTTAGGTGGTTAGGACATTTTCCTTGCATTGGACCTAAATGGGTTTGATCCCTGGCTCTCCATATTGTCCCCCAAGCCCTGCAGGAATGATCTCTGACTGCAGAACCAGGAGTAGACCCTAAGCGCTACTGAGTGTGGCTCCAACACATATTTTTTAAATAAGTTTTTCTTTTTGGAAAACTGACTAGGAATTAAGGATAAACTCATGGTAGATGACATCTAACTGAAGTCATGGTAAAGAGAAAAAGATAGAGCAGTTTTCAGATGATGGATGGAACATAATTAAGGTCAGAAATTTGGGTATCTTTATAACACTCTCCTCTTTTCCTAATGTGTGATTTGCTCCATTAGTAGGAGAGTTCATTGAGATCTAGATTCAGCAGTCTTCAGTAGCTGGAATTGCAACTGTTTATCTCTAGGAAGATCAGGACTAGATTGTAGTCACTTTGGGCTGAGGTCCTTTTAAGTGTGGTAGAAGGACATTGCCTGGGTGGGAAACCCTTGCAGCCAGCCAATAGCATCACCTTCCTGTGTCTGTCCTCTCAGATTGTTTGTGAAGCCACACCTTTTATCTTCCACAGTATTCTTTACCTATGATCTCTCCTTTATCAGTGCCTGTTTTCTTACTCTCCGTTTTCTCCTCTTCCCAGCATTTCGGGCTTTACTTTTGTGCATTTTTGATGCTACTGCCTTCCAACTGCTATTATTTCCTTCCAAACTTGGGTCAGTATTCAAAGTTGTCCAAGTTCTAAACACCTAAAATCTTTGTCCACATTGCATTTCCTCTTTTCTTCTAAACTGCAGTTACACCTATTATCTGTCGGGCACGCCGGGGTCCCCGACAGTGTCAGGCAGAGGTTGTCTTCTACCTCCGAGGACCGCGGAGAACAGATGAAAACTCACGAGTCCGGTGCAGTTCCAAAAATGGCTTTTAATAGTACAAAAGCTCTTCCACAGCAATCCAATATAATGAACAAACTCTAGCTCTGGTCCGAACTTAGACCATACAAAAGAGCCTAAGTCTCCCACCAAAGAGAGAGGATGTCACCCGAGCTGAGTCCCTACCCAGAAGGAGCAAAAGGCCAAAGAGCAAAAGGCCAAAAGCCAAAAGCCGCAGGAGCCAAAAGCTGAAGGCTGAGGAACCAAAAGGCAAAAGGTGAAGGGGGCCTCAAGTCAGCCCCTTATATACACCAAAGTAATCCAATCGGGAGGTTGTCATGCCAACAAAGAACCCTAAACAGCTGTGTTGCCACACCCTATTGCAGGTATAAACAAAGGTTACACCAAGGACTAATCCCGAGATTATCTCTTATGTAAAACACTGGAGAGAGAGGGGCTGATATAAAGTAATACATCTTAACTTCATGAGCTTCATGTAATCTAGATGGTACCCACAAGGTCCTTATTATTATCTGCACCAGGGTGATTCTGAGTATCTTGTTCTCATGTACTGAAAGGGTCATACACGCCTGCTTAGAGCAAACTAGTATGATCCTTCCTATAGTCTTCCTTTAGTCTCAGCGTAACCAGGGTGGTAGTCTCCTGGTAAATTCTAACTGTCCCACCTTGGGTGCAGTGGGTATAAAGAGGAGCTGTGCCCAATCTAGAAAACATAGAAGTCTTAGTAGATGTATAAGTCAGAAGTTATTCAATCAAGGTGACTTCTGTAACTGCCACACCCTCTAGCAGTGTTTACATAGAAGAGAGATCTCATTAGAATGAACCTTGGCTTAAATAAGATAAAGCTGGGAGTGAGCAAAACAACAAAACTCCTAGATTAGCTAAACATGTCCTCCAACAATTATCAGTAAGTGCCCTCCCCCATTTTATTGCTCAAGGAATTATGTGATTTATAATACTGTTAATGATAGTTTCATGCATTCATTATTCGAACACTATACACCACCACTAGAGAGCCCACTTCCATTATATTGTCCCAGGAAACCTCCCCGTTTACTCCCAGGTAAACTCATTCCTGTGGACCATCTTTCCAGTTCTGATGCTTTTGGGCCATGTGATGTTCCATTACTCTGTTTCTTCACATCCCCCACCTGCAGGAGACATTCTGTGTCTGTCTGTTTCCTTCTGACTAATTCAGCACAACACACACCCACATAACAGTCTGTTGTATGAATTCATCTTTTCTTTTTAGCTTACTAGCCTTCAATTGTATACATATGTCACGATTTCTTCATCTAATCCTTTGTTCTTGGGCCATGGGTGTTTACCAGGTATATGGACAATTAATTTCCAATAGAGGTGCCAAAGTATGAATGGAACAAGGGAAACCTCTTCAGCAAATGGGGTTGGAGGAATTTGTAGCATGGAAAAAAATCTGAGTATAGACCCCATTCTAACAACATGAACAAAAATCAAATCAAAATAGAATAAAGACTTCAATATCGAATCTGAGTTCAGAAACATATGTAGACATTCCATGATGTTGAAGCTAGAGGTATCTTCAGTGATTCAGTGTAATTGAAAACTCAGTTCTTAATTGATCTCAGGAAAATTCCTTTTAATTTCTTGATCTGTGAATTAAGATTGATCAGGCTTCTGTGGTGTCGTGATTAACAATGATCATCATCATAAATAAATAAGTAATATCTATGCTAAATATTTACTGTTCTAAGATTTTGGAATGTTTGAAATAAGAGTAAACTATTTAGTAATATTGAATAATTTAGGAAATTAACATGAATGTCCTTGTTAAAAATTGAGTAGAGGGGCTGGAGCGATAGCCCAGTGGGTAGGCGTTTGCCTTGCACGGCCGCCCATGCCGGCCCGGGTTTGATCCCCCGGCATCCCATATGGTCCCCCGAAGCACCGCCAGGAGTAATTCCTGAGTGCAGAGCCAGGATTAACCCCTGAGCATCACCGGGTGTGACCCAAAAAAGCAAAAAAAAAAATAAAAAATTGAGTAGAAGCCCACTACATTTAATAAGTTCAATAAGTGAAAGCATACTGAGAGTATAGCACCCGCACAGCAGAGCCTGGCAAGCTGTTCGATGTGTGTTCGATATGCCAAAACCAGTAACAAAAGTGTTTTGCCATTGGGCTTCATTGGCACGTGATAGGGTCCAATGGAAATGTTGCTCGCGCCCGCTCGAGCAAATCGATGAATAACGGGATTCAAGTGATCAAGTGATTTAGTAATTACTAAGTGAAAACAGTGTAGAGGGTCATTGTGGGAGGCTAGAGTGGAGGCAATGGAACCTACCCACAAACAGGTGATGGTTGTTGACTTCATGCTCCAGCCAGAGGGCGTTCTTTCTGGTAGATTAATCAAGGTGAAAACAATAGCAAAAGACTGTAATTAGCAATGTGTAGTTATACAGTTAATGAACCTATTTACATGACTATACACAAACATATACACCCATAAACTCTCCATCCTTAAGAACTGTATATGAAAAATGCTGTCACTCAAATTAGTACTATTAGCTTAAAATATACACTACCTGCTCTAACAAATCCTCACATCTTTTTCTACCTTAGATCCAAGAACTGATTGTCACATTTGATGCAGAACTTCGTCTCCTAAGACATCAGAAACTGAAGCTAGATACTCAGATAAAATTATCTGACCTGCACCATCTCACATTATTTCAAGAAATGCTTCTTCCTCAAGAATTTTGAAAAAGAGGAGAATATACTTCAAGAGCGTGTTAATTCATTAGACAAAGAGGAACAAGATATGCAAGTATGAATGGGCAGGAGAATGTTGACTTCCAACTGTTATAGAGGAAATTTGATTATTTTTACTTCCTCAACATTATTTCTCATCCTTGTTCTAGTCCCCTCCTTTCCTTCCTTCCTTCCTTCCTTCCTTCCTTCCTTCCTTCCTTCCTTCCTTCCTTCCTTCCTTCCTTCCTTCCTTCCTTCCTTCCTTCCTTCTCTCCTCCCTCCCTCCCTCCTCCCTCCCTCCCTCCCTCCCTCCTCCTCCTCCCTCCCTCCCTCCCTTGTAAGGCAAGTGCCTTACTTACTCCTACTGTCTCCAGCCATACTTCTTTCCTGTCTTTTTCTCCTTTCCCTGTTATTTGTGCATGCTCTATTTCAGTTTCCAAAGTCAGTTATAGAATCTGTATTTTTTATTAGATTAATTTTCATCTGGTATCCTAATCTCATTGTTGTGTATAAATCTGTTTTGAATTATAATTATGTGTAAAGAGATTGCTGGTGATTCACAAGAAGAGTGGTAAATTCCATTAATTTGAGTTTAGTGGAAGCTTCCTGAAAGACAATGACAAGATAAACAGGAAAAAAAAAGGTTTTTCTCAAGGTCCCAGTAGCAGCCAAAGAGGAGAATTTGACAAATTCACCAGTCCAAGTGGATCTTCTA